>VWYH01004154.1:0-229681 GCA_013399365.1 Pampusana beccarii | reverse complement strand
GCCTCCAGCTCGGCAGCCGCCGCCACCCCCCGCAGCCGGGCCCGCTCGCCGCCCCGCGCCGCGCGCTGCCCGAGTCCTTCTCCCCCGCACAAGCTTGGCGGCGTCTGGCAACCAGGCGCGCCCATTGGCCGCCGCGTCGCGTGAGGTCAGGCGCCCTCCCCGCGCTATTGGCTCGATCCCGTGTGTCTACACATGCCGCCCGCCAATCCGCGGGGCGACGGCGAAGGGGGCGGGGCGGAAGGGCGGGGCTGGCCCAGACGCGAGGTCGTCGGTTCCCGTCACGGCCCGCGGGCGTCGCGCTCCGGTGCAGCCCGCAGGGAGCGAGGGGGGGCGAAGGGCCGCGGCGGCCGCTCGGTGCGGGCGGGGACGGGCGGGTGCTCGCCCGGTGACAGCTCCAGCTGACGGTGCCTGCCCTCCCGGGCGGGCGGAGGCGGGGCGGCGCAGGTCGGTGAGGTACCTGGGTTGGTGTTTATGTACACGGAGCGGCGCCGCGGTGTCTGCGGACGCGGGCCTCGCCGGGCTCTGTCCCGCTTATCTGAGAGGAGCTGGCGCGGCTGTGTCCTGGGGATGCAAAGTTCAGCCCCGCCGCGGGTTCGGCCGCCTCAGGTACCAACATCCCTGTCGGGGCGTGGGGAACCGGCTGCAGGAAGCAGCCCGGGGCAGCGGCAGGGCCGGGGGCATCGGACCCTGCTCGGCAAACCTCGGCCCCGCCGTGTTCAGCGCGCCCTGCAGCAGCTCCGCACCGTCCTGCCGGGAAACAAAGGCGCTCTTGGCAAACAAAGAGACGGGGTTAGTGGGGAGCAGGTGCCACGCTGCTTCCCCCCATCGCTGCCCCGCGGAGCTGCCGCTGCTCGCAGGAGGGGGTGATGGATACAGCCCCGAGAAACCGAGCCCGAGCTGTAGGTACTAAAGATTTAAGTACTTGCTTTCAGCATTTCCTCTTTTTAAAACTGATTTAAATGAAACAGGATTAAATATTCTTATAGAGACAATATGAATAGGAAACACTCCTGGGATTAAAAAAAATAACAAAAATCGGCAATAGTTCCAATTCAAGCAACAATGCAACGTTTGTTAGTCTTCCTCTGGTACCCAAGCACGTATCCAAGGCGTGCAGTAATCCATTTTTCAGTTGTCTAAAGCACAGTCACCTTAATGCCACTGAGCAAGCTGAGCAAAACAAGGTTTATGTAGATGCAGAAACACATTTTAGAAACCTCTAGACCATACACAGAGTAGACCAAACATGTTAAAATCACTAAAACCCATGTAAGTACTCCTACATTTATAGTCCTAAAATTACATTTGGCCCTTTGAAGGCAACTGCGAGGCTGCTGTGGCCTGTGGTGAAAAGGAGTTTGACACCCCTGCTCTAGAAAGACATTTGATCCTATCTCCTTTACTAAAAAAGGACAGAAACATCAAAAACAGGTGTTGAAACTGTAAAACACAGTTCTTAAACAAAGGACTAAGGCAAAAATTAGCAAGCAAGAACTGTATGTTTACAGTGGGATAGCTCACAACTGAAAATTACCGTGTGCTCAGGAATTTGCTGATTTTGTGGTTTCAGTTTCTCTTCATCCAAAAAGTACCTTCATCACATGCTACAAGACCTTTACCAATATTTGCAGCGTTATGTAAGATATCTTTAAGAAAGCATTTTAAATAAAGCAAACTATTGTGTATTCTCTTGGAGAGCCCTCTCAACAGGTACAATCACAACAGGCAACTGAAGCGTGCCCTGACAGAGGCACCGGAGACGTGCTGCCTTAGGAAAGGAAGCAGAACAGAAGCAAACCAGGTCGGCTGGTTTATTGCACTATTCAGTACATTATCTCACACTGAGCTAAACAAATACTTGAACTCAAACCCAGCCTCAATAAAGGCACTTAGGCTTCAAATATCTTTTTTAGTTCATTCATTTATTTACTCTTGTCCAAGAAACACTGGTGAACTGAAGTCAGATATAATAACTGATTATGAACATGAAAAATAGGCGTTTTAGCCTTTAAGGAGAGAAACAGAGAAAGGTCACTGTTGTAGTTTCCATTTGCTTTCAACAGCAAACTGCAGGATGAGATGACTAGGACAAGGGGTAATGGAACCAAGCTGGAACACAAGAGGTTCCACTTAAATTTGAGGAGAAACTTCTCAGTGAGGGTGACAGAACACTGGCCCAGGCTGCCCAGGGAGGTTGTGGAGTCTCCTTCACTGCAGACATTCAAAACTCACCTGGACACCTTCCTGTGTAACCTCATCTGGGTGTTCCTGCTCCGGCAGGGGGATTGGACTGGATGAGCTTTTGAGGTCCCTTCCCATCCCTAGCATACTGTGATACTGTGATGACTATGTATGTGATGACTATACCAGTCAGCCACTGAAACAATGAGCAGTTTGCATGAGGGTAAGTATGCTACTTCTGCAACATTGTAAACTAATACATAGTCTTTCAGAACTTACATAAATCCCAAACTTATCCCAGAATGAGGGCCACACTGAAGAAAATCTTGGAATTGTTTTATTAGACACGCTAAGGCATGGGTTTAGTGGCTACTTACAGTAAAAGCTGCACTGCAGGAAGTTCTCGTGTCTCCCTCTAGAACAGTCAGTGGTGTCCCAGCCTTAGAACAAGGTCTTGCTCCATCTGGCTGGTCAGATCCCTTTCAGATCCCTCACCGTGCCTGTTTACAACACGTTACTTCTCAGCCTTTGCTAGTTGCATTGCTCTCTTGCTAGCAGGCAACTGTAGCTGTGCTAACCTACACAAGCACTAACCCAAACCAGCCCCTCCATGTCTTCTCCAGCTGAACTTGCCCCTACTCCCTGTAAAACCTTGAACTAAAATGCTGTCCAACTTCTGGATCAGAGCACTACCACATTCCCTGATCCAACCTGCAGTACTGACATACCTGTTTGTTTGAAGAGGGGATCACAACCTTGTCTGTACTTTTTGGCTTGGACAAGTAAGCACAAAACCCCCGCTATTCCATGCTGCACTGACTGGCAAGAAACGGTTGATACCTTTTTCCACAAGACTGTTGTTCAAGTGGTGAGGCTCTGTGCTGTGCCCTGAGCCTGGAAACGGGGGGACTAGTTGAAGGATCTTGCTGCAGAGGTGATACCAAAAAGAAGCTAGCTGGCTGAAACAGCTTTTTCACCTTCTGACAGGAAAGCAAGTACAAATGCTCTTGTCAAAAACAGATGAGACTGACTGAATTAATTTTCATAAAATTAGCTGTTACAGGAGAGAAGAAAACACTGCTTAAAAGAAAACAATACCCAAAAATCTTGGCAAAGTTCATTAAAGCAAGATTTTAAATATAGCTGACTTGATTATTTTTTTAGTTATGTAAGAACACACATAGGTTGTCTGCTCAGTATTTGCAACTATCTGAAGACTATTTTATCTGCCCTTTCTCTTGCACACAGTAATTAATCCAGTACTAGTGAGAATCCTGCCAATAGAGGGATTTTTCATGCCATGTAGTCTCTACGCATACATAGGACTATATGTTGTTCTGAATGATAAAATTGCCAAAGTGGGATGAAATTACTGTTGGCACCCTGTGTATCTGGGAAGGCAGGATGCCCAGAGATCATTAACACTTCTCTCAACTGAATTTCCAACCTTCACATGCCTGATGAGGTGCATTACTACCCAATCCTAAATAAAACATTCACACTCTCAACATGTTGTATCTCTTAAAAAGATAAACCTACAAACTAGTTAATATTTATGATTTTTGTATTGTTACCTTTACTATCAAACTCAGTGGATAGCAAATGTAAAATTGCATATACTTTTCAAACTGATAAAAACCACTCCTGAGGCAAAAACCTAAGTAAAAATGGTAGAACTAAAAGCTGTCATATTTTAAATAGGAGTATGAGTGAGGTTCTAGAATGGTCTTAATGCCCTTCCGTGTAACAAAAACCTGCGACAGCAAAGCACCTGTAAAAGTGTATCTAATCACTTAAAGCTCATTTCAAATTCATTATGAATTAACAGGTATCACTTTAAGATATCAGCGCATTAAATATTTCCTGTGAAGATACAATCAATATTTCTCATAACAGATAAGCAAAAGAGGCTTATTGATCAGCAACCAAATTGCTTCAAGACATCTTAGTCTGTTCAGTCTTTGGGCAACTGTTCATCACAAGCTGTAGCAAATGCTCTGACCTCCACGCTCTGCTCCATCTTGGTAGAGACAGCCGGTTTTGTTTGTGAAACTCACTACTTTGAACCTCACCACATCAGAACAAACAACTTGGCAGATAATTTGAAAGGCTCAGGTGGTGAATACAGCAAGGCCTTTTAGCATCCTTAATTTGCAGTGTAATTTCTCTTCTGTAGATTTGAGGTTAGTGGAAGGAAAACAGGTTGAAGTTCTGGCTTTAAATTAAACTCTGACAGTGGTAAACAGTTGTCCAGAATAGGTCCTCTGGGACACTACCTGGAGCAAGAGGACTATATAATGTCTTGGTTATCTTCCATCCTTCTAGCTGTGCTATGGCCAGGATGAAAATCACCACTGTGTAAAGGTACAGCATAAAGCACGTGGCTGAGTTACCTTCAGTGAAGTGATTTGAAGGGAATCAAGATTCAGCTCCCTTTAGAGCTTCACCTGGGAGCATCACAGGAATCCTAATTAAACCCAGCAAAACCACAAAACTGAGTGAACAGAAGTCAAGGAGCCTTCATTAAGAGGGTAACAGTAGACATTATCCCCAGGCAGACTTCAAAGTGAACTTCAGTGAGAACAAAGTGTAGAATACCAGCGACTGAGGCCACAAACTTCTGCTCAAAGTGCCAGACTCAAAGCCTTTCTGTTTGGCCTAGTGTTAGAGAACCTTCTTTAGCAGTGAGGTTGAGATGACAGAGAAAGTCACAAGCTGAACACGGGTTGAAGTAAAGCAACTGTTCCACATATCCTGTAACTACAGGTTCTTACCTTACAGCTGGAGGAGTGGAGAGAACCTCATCAATGGACTTTATATTAGTCTTGGCACCTGGAAAGCCATGTTTTATGGTCCAAAAAGAAAAACCAAAAGTATCTATAGAGCTATCAACAATATAGATCACACAGTCTGCCATATTACTAGAAATCAGCAAACAAACCTGTTTCCAGACTTCAGGATTCCCATTAAAGTAGGTTTAGGAGAAAATGGTCTCTGCAACTTGAAAAATACCCAGAGGAAAAAAAATGTGCCAAGATATAGCACAGGTTGAAGGACAGAAAGTGGCAGAACAAAAACAGTACACAAAGCTAACTGAGACAAGCAAATGAGGTCTAGATTGAAGAAGAACACGGCTAGAGTAGATGCTCCAACTCATGGTAGATAACTGTGAAAGAAACTGAGGGAATGGTGTATGATTTGGCCTTCAGTGTTTCAGCATGAGAAAAAGTGAATTCTAGTTCTTTGGCCCTCCTCAATAACGTTAAATCTATAAACATTTCTTGTCTCCAGTGTCTGGGGAACACATTCACCCACAGCTTGAATTTGATATTATTCTGAAATGAAAATGTTCATTTTACATTTTTGAAACTGATTTACACACACTCCTGAGAAAACTATAATTTAAGATTAGTGATAAACAAATACATAAGAATAATTAACTACACATTTATTTAATTCTAATTTGTTTAAAAATATAAAAGTAATTCATAGCTTCAAAAATAGACTTTTGACCCCTTTTTAGCTAATAATAATAGGATTTAACAATGGGCTTGAAAATACTAATGTTACAGATTTTTACAAGTAAGATAGAATACTTGTAACTACTGTTAATGTCTTTCTATTAGGCATGTCAGATAATATAGCTTTTTGATCTTCATAAAATTTTTAAAAATTGAGCTACAAACTACACAGGAACCATCAGCTACCAAAATCCTGGATTTTTTTTTTTTAATGGAGTACTGAAAGCCTACTTGCTTTTGTAATTCATCTTAATTTAGTGCACAAACACATGATCACAGAGCTGGGACAAATGCTTCCTTAGAAAGTCAACCAAAAGGTGGTAACAGGCTACTAATAACAGAGTATCTTTGCAGACAATCAAGTTCATCACAACCCCCTCCCCGACAATTATTTCACTTTTCTTGGAAATGCCTAGGGAGGTATATGTGCCTTTTACTCTTCCTTAATGATTAACATACCAAAAATTTTGAAGATCAGAAGGGACATGAGTTCCTCAGTAGAAAACCCATTAAAGGAAAACAGTTCCCATCCCTAGTACATGGCAGGATTCAAGCAGCCGGGCCACCCAAAGGAGGTCACCGAAGGGACACAAACGCTGCAGCTGGACCACAGCTGTCACAGGGACAGCACGAAGGGTCGCTGTGCTGTGGTAAGCAGTCTGGCAGCAGGGGGGTAACCGAAGTACCGTATAACTTTCTATATACACCAGCACAAATTTCAGTTATGGCTTTTGCGGTCCTGTTAAGGTCAAGATTATAAATATGAGTTCTAAAAAAATAATTCTTCTATAATTAAAATGCCAATTTCTACCAGCGGAGGGAGCGCTTCATTGCTTGTAGCCAGGTATCCATAGCAGGTTTGTATTCCTCAGAGTCCTTCTGGGGCTCAAAAACAGCTTCTATTCGCCTTAGCTTCTTCAGTTGTTCTTTGTCAGACCAAAATCCTATAAACAGAAAGTTCATTCTCAATCTCAACTGCAAATATGTTATTTTTGAGTTGTTTTATTTTATTTCCAAGGGATCCAAAGCAGAAACACAATAAGAACTCATGACAGCTTTTCTTTACTCAACCAACAACTTTCTCAGAGGGAAGCATATTTTTAACATGTGAAACTCTTTTCCGCTAGCATCCACTTGTTTGGAATCCTGACAACAGCACATCTGCTGAACTGGGACCGTTTCCAAGGAACAGCTCTGCTACACTGACATCCCCTTAGGTTTCATCCACACTGAGCTTTCGGCTGCAGGCCCCTCCCAACAAAGAAGCGCCACAGAAACAAAAACTTAGCACTAGTTGCTTTCTAGTGTCTTAAAAACTGCATAAATGGCAGAAAACACTGGTGTTATGTATTGAGATTAATTTATGCTATTGAATCATTCTTTTCTATCAAGGGCTGCAGCTTTCTTATAGTTCTAATTGCTGAGTAAGTCTTGCCTCAGCACATAGTTTTTATCTTACAGTTATTTATGTATCAAAGCAATTGAATGAATTTAATATTCACCTACAAAATATACTTCCATTCAGCAAAACCATTGCCAGCTTGTAGTTTTAAGTCTGGTTAACTATATACAATTCTTTGTGAATAGAGCTGCATTTTTTCCCTGTTAATAATTTATTTTTTACTTCCATTGTGAAAACCCTAAAGAATAAAGACTCGGTTCACAGACGAGAGGGCACAGCTTCAGTATGAGCGGCAGGGCTGCATGTTAGCACAGCAGTTTGTTACGCCATCCATCCCCACTGGGCACCGTTCCAGGCACTGCGAACATGGGAGGGGATGCAGTGTCCAGGTCAAGAAAGAGGGAGGCTCACCTCTTTCTTCTCCAGCAGTATATCCTTCTAAATGTAAATTAATCTTACAAACACATATGCAGATACTTTTCACATTAAACTCATTGTCACTATTCATTTATGTAAAACCAACCAAGCATGCAACTGCTCAGTGAAGTGGGACATTGTGTTAGAAATACAAATAATGTCCTTCATTTGGTTTATGTATGACTATCATCTGTTTCTTTGGTACATCAGATACAAGTACATGGGTACAAAGAACTACACAAGAGAAACATAAACACTACTTACCCTGGATTCCCACAAAAATGGCTAAAGTTTGGGGAGTTTTTACAATTATTTGAAGTTATGAACTTTTTTCCTGATTTCTTTTTCCTTTATTCACAAACATGCATTATGAAGGGAAAAACAAAACCCCTTTGAATATACACATACCTGAAGCAAGGCCTGCTAGAAAAGCTGCACCAAGGCTAGACATGTCTGCATTTGCAGGTTTTTCTATTTTCTTATTAATTAAATCTGAAGTCATCTGCATGACAAAACTATTATTACTGACACCTCCATCAGCTCTATAGTAAGAAGGGAAGAAAAAGTGAAAAAAAAAAAAAAAAAAAAAAAAAAAAATAAAAAACAAAATAATAAAAAAAAAAAAAGGGTTTAGTTCAAATCCTTATTGCTAACATTTCAGAAAACAACTTCTGGGGTTTCACACCTATGCATAAATCTTCCTGTCACTCATGCACAAATGCATTTCCATTTCATGGGCAAATTTAGAGGCCAGCACAAGGTGCCTATAAGCTGGGGGCAGAATGATAGACAGACACAGGCCAGACACATCATCAAAATATGTGAAAGCTCTGTCTTCTAAAACTACATCAACCTGGTTGGAATGTTGGGGTTTAGAACAGAACCTTTACATGATTATCGCCACAACATGACAAGAGTCAAACCCATTACATTAAACGAACCATTTCAAGTGTTGTCAGACATAGAAAATACTTCTTTCCTCACTACCAAATCTTCGTAGTAGTTAGTTAAAATACTTCACAGTTGCTTCTTTTTATGAGGAAGATGAGAACAAGGCTTCCGCCTATTTTCTCAATCACATCATGAAGACCCTTTTAATAGATAAAACTAGAACTTATCAATGCTGATCTTTAATCATCTGAGAATGATCACTAGTGGTGCAAAATAATCACTCTTGCAAACAAAACCCAACTATAACAGAAAGCAATCTTTGTAATTGTCATCAGCTGGTTTGTTGTGCTGTTGGACTCCAATAGCAGCCAGGTACGGAGCTGTTCTTCTATCAAGTGTGGTGCAGGAAAGACATCTACTGTTTATTCTTAGTATAGAAAGTGCTGGGTAATAAAACTTAACAGTTGCTTACAAATCTTCATTTATGGCAGCTGAAATCTTCTCTGTGACATGATGCCTCAGAAGACTTTAGCATAAATGTTTTGGCTGTTTTTGAAAGCAAAATCAGGAGACATTGCCTGATCAGTGATGGTACAGAGTTTTGCTTCTTTGTACATACAGTTAGGAAGGGTTACCACCTCTACACTATGGCATAAAAACCTTTAACTGGCAAGTTCACTTTCTTAAGGCGAGTGACATGCATTTCCCTTTGTCTGTAAAAATAAGACAACCTACAATACAGGACATCAGGATTAAAACTGAGGGTTCCTTCTCTGTGTTTTCCTTGATGGTGTTGAGACAAGCAAAGAAAAGTAACTGGAATGCAGAGGGCTAATGAAAACAACTTTGTAGGAGCCAGAGAGCGAGAAGAAAGGAGAGATACAGGACAAGAGAGAAAAAGAGAATGAACATATTTATGGGATAAAAACAATGACAAAAAAAATCAAAGGTAACGGACAGATACTAAAGATGTGTGGACAAAAGCATGGGAGAGCAGTTAACCCTACTGGAAAACCCATTAAGCGTATCTCAGTATCTTCTAATGCTTAACCCAGAAGCTGAATTGCTACTGATTGTAGTTAACTATCACAGCGTATGAAACAGCAGTTTCATATTAGTGAGTAAAACAGAACACAATCACACAATTTAAAGTTCACATTACAAGGTAAATGGGTTCAGAATTCTCGTGTTCCCTAAGCAGTACCTCCATACTTCCCATTTTTCAGTTTGCAGTTTTAATATGACTTCTCAAATTTTGGATGCAATTTTCTACGTAAAAAAGCTTCCTAAGGAATCAAAGATTGCAATACTTCTCATCTTTTCCTCATCATTAAAACCCCAGGCCTGGATGTTCCTCATCTTTGCCTACTCTGTTCCAGTACATGATGTAAGACAGAAACTTTTACCTCCCCCCACTTCGTACAGTCACTTTTCTTCCACTACTCGAAAGTCTGATTTCTCGACGTGCCCACCAGTCTAAATCCTTTGCATGGACATCAGGAGAAAAGCCAGAAGAGGGACACGAACACTCTCCTCTCTGTTCTTGACCATGGTATCATGGTGACCCCTGGCTGCCAGGAAAAATTTTGGAGAGCTTTCTCAGTGTGAGAAACACATAATTCAGCTACATTTTTCCAACACTTCGTGAAAAGTGTATTCTAGGGATCACAGTTACCTTACTAAATTTCATTTGCTTCTTTAAAGACTGAAGCAAAACCAACGTATTCTCAATTGAATTGGAAAAATATTCTTCCTCTTTCCTTCACGAATAGATCCAGTTTTAACTAACGTCTTCACAGAATCATGTCAGTTGAAGAGACCCTCAGGGTCACTAAGTCCAACCATAACCTCACCTAACTCTAGCACTAAACCATGTCCCTAAGAACCTCACCTAAATGCCTTTTAAACCCCTTCAGGGATGGTGACTCCACCACTTCCCTGGGCAGCCTGTTCCAACGCCTGACAACCCTTCCCATGAAGAATTTTTTCCTAATATCCAACCTAAACCCCGCCTGGTGCAACTTGAGGCCATTTCCTCTCATCCTATCACTTGCTACTTGGGAGAAGAGACCAACACCCTCCATGCTACAACCTCTTTTCAGGTAGTTGTAGAGAGCGAAAAGGTCTCCTCTCAGCCTCCTAAAATATTCAAATATATTCAAAATATTCAGTCTGCAACAAACTCAGCACAAAACATTTCAGCAGTATGAAAGAATGATAACAAAGGGTAGAACAACATTTTTGCTATATGCACTCCAGTGCTACCTGAAAACATGAATTTGCTTTTTTGAAAAAAAAGAAAAAAAAGCAATTAATTACTCACCCATGACAATCACCAATGACAATGGTTTAATTAATAACCGACCATTCCATGGGTAGTCTCTACTGCCACTTTCAAAGTTACATTAAGATTTGACTTCGTAGTAATCTATTTCTTAGCAGCAGAACTTTTACAGTAAAATAAAATGCATAATGAAGTTCACACCTATTTAAATCAAATTCCCACATATCAAAGTTAAAAGTTACATAGAACTTACCGAATACTTCGAAGAGGAATGCATACGTCCTTCACAATGATATCATAAAGCTGTTTGTTTCTTCAAAAAAAAAAAAATTAGTTGAATTAAGCATTATATATTCCATAAAGTGTTTCCAGTATCTACATAGTCAGAAAATAAAATACAAGGCAAAAAATGCCTCAGTTGTATGAGAACTGCTGCATTAGCTAACAAGTTTCCAAACTGCATAAATAAAAAGAAGACTGAAACTGGTCTTTGCCATACATCATTACGAAGGCAGAAGCATGGCTAAATCACAGCCCATTCTATAGCAAGTCCCTGTAGAAGGTACGTTTATTCCCACTTGAAAGCAATGACGGGTTTCTACAGATATGATGGAGTTGTTGATAAACAAGTGGTTTAGAATGAAGAAAGGAGACTGACAGTGTTCATCAAGCTGTTCTTTAAAGAGAACTTCCAAAGGCTGTAAGTTTGATTTGTTCTGAAACAATTTCATTTAATTGGAGAAAATCTAAACACAGAGGATCTATACCCTTCTCTAGTCAGGAATTTGAATGAATTTCTCAACATGCCTGTTTTCAAGAGACCTATGCTTCAGTTCAGGAATTATTGCATCTCATGTTTCTCTTACAGTGCAGAAAAAAAAAGTTGTTGTCCATTCACATCTTTAAAGATGTTTAAGATGCCTATTACCACGTTTTGTAACACACCAAAAATTCAGATTTTAACCAAAGAACTAACATAAAACTTTCAGCTTCAAGGATACTTTAAACAGAGCTGGACTGGGCTACAGCTTCTTACAAAACAGTGTCAGGACAGTAAGGACAAACTTTAAACAAAAAACACTTTTAGAACATGCAGAAAACAATATAATTTTAAAATTCTTATATCATTACCTAATTTAAAAAATGAGCTAATAAATACATGAGTTTATTTGTAAAGTGTGAAAAGAAAAAAAGGGAAGCAGCTAAAACTCCTTTTAAATGTAATGGTAATGGATTACTACATTTTATATTTTACAAACTGCAGAAGTCCATGCATCCATTTAAGACTGCTGATCGAAATAAAAGTAACTGTAGGAAAATAAAAGCAAGATAGTTAACTAAGTGGTACCTGAAAGCTACAGATTCCAATATAGCTCGTACAAGATGGTTTCTGGTAGTGGAAGGTTTCAGCCCCATGAAAGAAGCACATATATACGGGTCATTCACAGAAACCTGCAGAAAAGATTTCACCGTGAGTTCAGTGAACTGTATTTGTAGGCTTTTGAGAAAAGAGTCAAAGAGTAAGAAAAAAATAACTTACGACAATTACAGGCAGCATAATGAAAGAAGAAAATTGAAAACAATATGTAAGAGGTATATAGTGTTATTTTAGCTAACTCAGTGAACAGTTTAAATAGCTTTTTTTCAACAGGTCAGAGGTTTAAGTGATTTCTTCCAAATTTTACATACTAAAACCCAGTAATCTGCACGACTTCTCTTTAAAATACATATAGTGTACACTTTAGGTGTGTAGGACAGGGCACACTGGTATTGCTGTTCTCTGGGAAGATTTCACACACACACACTTCTTTTTTTTGAACACTTCTGAGCTGCTGAAAGATAAACTGAGTTTTAAAAGTAACACTGAAAAGGATGGTCACACTTTGTTAGCTTATACTACAGTCTGTTTCCACTGTTTCCAGTGACACTGTTATAGAGTTCAACTAAAATTCTAATGATCACTAAGTTGTCTTCTTTTTGCAGGAGAACTGGAGGATTGTTTGGTAATCTCCTCTTCACCCCTTTGATGAACTTTATCACAAAGTATTAGTTTGCTGGCCCATACCTGGTTTGTGACAATGCTAAATCTTATTTTCATAGTAGACGGTAATTTTTAAATTGAAACAATCCCGTCCAGTTGTGTTGTGCTAAATAGCAATTATGACAACACTTACCAAAAGTTTGAATCTCATGCTTATAGAATATACACACATATTTAAAAATCAAGAAACTGCTAACATATGTAAAAAAAACCCCAACCAAACCCACAACAAAACTCAAGAAGAATACATATGGATAGGTACACGCAGCCAAAAGGAAAAACTGGCATTTTGCAAAAGTTCCTAAATAGAAGAAACTTAAAATATTGCATTTTTTTCCATGTATAACTACCTTTCCCATTCTAAGAATGGAACTACTTGTCCATCCCAGTAGCACAAGGATCCATGGCTTCCAAGTTTGCAGATTTTCATATAAAAGATAATAAACTAAAAAGTGCAGACTCATATTCTACATAAGGGTATCCTGAAAGAATCAATCACTAAAAAAAAGAGAAAAAAGTAGCAGTGCATAACATCTGCATACACTCCAATGAAGAGTCCTAAGTTTTTGCTGTTACTACTCACCACAGCAAATTAACCCTGGAAACCCCTATTTCTAGCAGAATAAGAGGAAAAATGATGGAAGGACATATTAAGTCAACTTTAAATACACTTTCACAATGATGCTCCTCTCAGTGCGCTGCACCACAGCAGTGGAATCCAGTAAGAAACAAACTTGTTCTTATTTCCTTAATATGTACAAGTACAGAAACATTTTACTCTGTGTAGGAAATGAACACGTAGGCTTCACAAGAGCCCTCCCCAACCTCTATCATTTTGAGGTCTAAGAAACACGACCATACAATCAATTTGTGTTACCACGCAGCCATGAAGCTAAGCAGACACCTTATAGTCCCCGGAACGTTCAGCTCTGTTCATGTCCCTTTCAACACTGTTTACTCCACTTAGTTTCTAAATTGACACAGATTGCGTTACTGTGTTCCACTGCAATACGCAGGGCTTTTCAAAAAAAAGCAAAGAAATTCAGATTGGTGGATACTATTAGGTAACTAGATGTCACAGTTAAAGAGAAATCCATTCAGTTTTCTAAATACAGATTCTAAATTTGGACTGGGAATATTAGAATTGGGTGAAAAAAGATTGAATCAACGTTTACCAAGAAGCCAGCTGAGGTTCCTTCTGGAGACAGTGTCAAGAAAGCAAGGGGGAGACAAACCCGCAAAGCAAAACAAAAACCAACCAACCAAAAGAGAGGTTTTACCAACATCTGTAGAACTTGAATATTAATAGGTTTAAGCGTTCAAAAAAGATTCAGACTAACATTTGTCTACCTCAGGATTCCTGTTCGCAAATATTGAAATTCGGTGTGGCTCAACATTTGCTTATTCACAGCAGAATAACTCACAGTAAATGCTAAATGGAAGCATCTCCGCATAATCAAGTTTTATACCCTTAAAAATAAATGTAAATTATTAGGTTGGCTGTTTGAGAGAAGGTAGCTGAGCTACCTGCAGAAGAAATGAAATTTTTCTTTGCTTTGTTCCATTAACATACAGGACTTACACAAAGGTAAGGTTAAAGATGCTAAGTTTCTTTAGGAAAAAAACACTAGTCCTGGGAACAATCAAACCAAGTATGGTAGACCAAGGAAGATCAAAATTAAATGTACTTTTGGACCCACACAGAGACATGAGCTGTCACAAACATCCCATGTAGCTCTAAAACATACGTATTCAAACTAACACATTCCTGTCTAAGACTTCTAAGATAACAGAGAAGACAGTGATTTTTGAGCAAAACCCAGAATACTGTTTTTATCTTAATGTTTTTTCTTTGTTTGCTAGATCCACGAAGATGATGAAGGGAGTGGAGCATCTCCCTTATGAGGAAAGGCTGAGGGAGCTGGGGCTCTTTAGTTTGGAGAAGAGGAAACTAAGGGGTGATCTCATTAATGTTTATAAATATGTAAAGGGTGAGTGTCATGAGGATGGAGCCAGGCTCTTCTTGGTGACAACCAATGATAGGACAAGGGACAATGGGTACAAACTGGAACACAGGAGGTTCCACGTAAATATGAGAAGAAACTTCTTCTCAGTGAGGGTGACAGAGCCTGGAACAGGCTGCCCAGGGAGGTTGTGGAGTCTCCTTCTCTGGAGACATTCAAAACCCGTCTGGACACCTTCCTGTGTAACCTCATCTGGGTGTTCCTGCTCTGGTGGGGGGGATTGGACTGGATGAGCTTTCGAGGTCCCTTCCAATCCTCGACATTCTGTGATTCCTTGATTCTGTTTGGGCAGCACAGGGGCACCTGACAGGTTCAAACATCAGCTGTCTATACATCGAAGAAGCAGCTGATGACAGACATTCCTCAACTCCCAGAGCACAGCAACAGCTTTCCCTTCATCTTGCCTGGTCCATCCATCCAATACAGTTTATAATGCTAATATTCCAAATGACAAGTTGAAGACCAAAGCTACAACAGAGTCTCTCCTGGACAGCAACACTGATTAGCAAGACAAAGTTTTGTGGAGACATTGGCTATTTTTATGTTGACAAACCAAAAACGTAGAAACAGCTATGCTGCTGAAAGTGCGCTTTTAGTCAGATTGTCTCATACTGCTTAGGAAAGTGGCATAAGTAGATAAAGTTTTGGGGTTCTGCACAGTCTCCAAGTGAGCAATGGCTACATTAGCAAAACCTGTTTATTTTCAGCCTGTATGAAGTCCAAGAGCTCTGACTTGCAGCTCTATCATACTTTGTGGTAACAAATTAGAAACTATTATTACCAACTGTCAAATGTATACTGGAAGCAACTGCTTTGCAGCTGAACAGGCAGTATGTCAGCTCCTCTGCTATCACAATTTGCCATTTAATGTAATGTATTCATTGGAACTCCCATCAGTTCTAATCTAGACTAATATGCTAGACTGAACTGCGGTATCAATATCACCCTTGTTGCTGCCTCTGCAAAGGGACAGGAATTCACAGCTGTAATGAAACTCAAGAGGGATCACGAATCAGAGGTGGAAAGGACAGACATAAGGATACCTAAGTCTCTCGCATAAATGGAAAGCAAGCAGGAAGAACCCAGAGCTTGTGACCCAGAGGGGATCGAGTAATTGCACGAAGTTCCTGAAATAGAGCAGAAAGTGAAAGCAAGCTACTAGGAAACGGAGGGGATAAAGTGGAGAACAAATACCAGGAGCTCCTTGTGACACACACTGTGCTCAGCAACAAGGCACAAACTTTAAAATAAAGGGAAAAATCTAATACAGACTGAAATCTGCATATCAAAGAAGTATCTAAATATTACTGTCTTTGCCTTTTGTAACACCAGGACTTGGCAGTCTTGCTCATATTTAAGTATCGATTAATTGCAATCTACACCTTGAAAACAGACAGAATAAAATGAATTATTCTAGAACAGTGATTAGAAGTATTGTCTCAATGAAGGCTTTGTGTGAGGCAGAAAAGCTATGGGATCAATTTTCGTCTCTGCAGGAACTGCCGAAGCTACTGTGGGCAAGTCATTTAGTTTATCTGCCCCTCAGGTCTCCATCTGAAAAATTGAAGTAATTTTCTTGTTTCATAGGGTTTTTCTCATGGGGGGGTTGTGTTTCAGCATTCTCATGTGACAATGAGCTTCATATATTGTGGCACCGGGACAGAGAATAAGAACCTGAGTAGTACAGAATGAATCATAGGATACCAGGTTGGAAGGGACTATAAGGATCATCCGGTCCAACCTTTCTTGCCAAAACACCATCTAGACAAGATGGCCCAGCTGTGGGAAGATGAAAATTACTACATTTAAACATGTAAAGGTTAAAATTTTAACTGGGTTATTAAAAATATATTTTCAATTATATCAATAATAATAATTTTACCTGAAAACCTGGAACAAAACAAACGCCTTGAGAATCAACAACACTCCGTGCCATTTTTTCTGTTTCATCTACATTGGTGAAAAGATCTGTAAAGATGCATAAGTCGTATGCTTTTATTATTCACTTCAATTTCTTCATGTATTACTAAGAGACAAAAATCTAGAGTTAGACTATTTCCTTGTGTAATATTCTTAAACTATATATTCCAAGGCAAATAACCACTTCTCCTGTATTTCATGGCTATCAGTCACATTAAAAAAAGTCCTATTCAGATGAAGACTAAATTCAAAAGTATTCTCTCATCTCCATTATGCTATAGCCTTTTAATCTTCACATCTTGTAAGAGGTCATTAGCTTTCCAAATAGACATAAGAATTGAGAACACTAACAGTGGCACCCTATGTATGCTAAACCCCCAGATTTCCAAAACAAAAAAACCTGGTTTTCTCCTCAAAGGTGTTGTTATTGTCAGCCCAAGCACCAAATGACCACAGAGATAGTCCTTAATACCCATCATGTTTCCTCAGCACCCTTAATATTTTTACAAGTGACTGAGGTCCTAATATCACCTGTTTGATAGACACTACTTTGATTCTTTGTCTAGCCGGATGTCTCCTTTCACAACTCTATCGACATCCCTCTTTAGCTTGTTCTTTACCCACATGCAGTTCTTGTACTAACACCCATCTTCTGTAGTTTTAACTAATCCTGTCTTTATGTAGTCACATAACATATTTTTACAGAAGACTAGAGGTCTGTTGTAAATGAGAGCTATTGCTTTTTCTTGTCTGAAAAAGAAAATTTCCCTATCAAAGATAAATTAGATTAATCTAGCTCAACTTATCTTTGAAAAATCCATCTTGGTAACTTACCAGGAGTTTCAATTTACCTTTGTAACCTTAATAAATTTCTTTGAAAGCTTCGGATTCTATTGTGCCCAGACTAATAAGCCTAAATCACATCTTTTCCTTCCTGTTTTATTTGCCATTACTGAACTATATATAGTACCTCTATGTCACGACAGAAAACGAAAAAATTAAGTAAGGTTTACTTCACCTTGAAATTCCACATACTATTTTTTCAAAATTCTTCGAAGTGATCTGATCCCACTAAAAGAAGCCCATTAAACTAAGTTTGTCTTGCTGCAGAAATTCCTATTTCCAAACTTTTACCACTATTCTATGTCTCATTTTCATCCACGTTGAGTCTCACCATCCTTATTGAGGCTGTTAGTTTACCTCGTGTTTTGGCCCAATTCTTTCTGTAGAGCAGAAGCTTTACCCTTCTCTTTATTTGTAAAGCTGATAAAAGTTTCTGAATTCGGCTTATCTGAAATAATATTTCCAGTAAATTTAGGTCTTGCTTACGAGAGAGTTTATAGCAGTGTGCCTATTTTTTCACCTCCCTCTAAAACTTGCCCAATTTTTGCCTGTGGTAACAACTCTAGGTCATATTCATTTCACTACTGGCTGGCTAAAAAATCCCTTATACTATTCCTCTGCATATACCAACAATATCCATTTTAAATATGGATAAGTTCATACGTTCATAAGTAACATATTTTACCTTCTATCAAATTAAAGAATTACTTACTTATATCCTGAGCCCATTTTATGGCAGTGCCAACGTCTGACATACAGCCTTCAGTTAAGTAAACAACTTCTTCCCCAATCTTCCAACCAATCAGTGGATACAGACCTTAATTATTTTCCATGAAACAAAACACTTAGTTAAATTAAATGTTTCCAGACAATAAACCAAATTTAAAAGAGTAGTTATTATTCAATTCCTTTACAGAATTCAAGCTAAAAAAGTGTTACTGATAGAGGTTAAATTGTTTAAAAAATAATGATGGAATTACAGGAGACTTAAACAATAGTTTGTTAAACCAAAGTTAACCTAAAAAAACCACTATCAAATTACAAAAAAAAAACAACAAAAAAAACCACCTAAAAACCACAACTCTCTTTAAGCTAAAGAGAAGAGCTATCTGCACTTAAAATAATAAGATATTCTATGTACTTAAAAAAACCAAAAATGAATGTTTTCCTATTTGTTTTCAAGCTATATAATTTTCCCCAATGGTTTCTAAAAAATCAGTATTTAATTCCCCAAAACATAAAACATGAATGCTGGGCTTTCAGATGGAAAGCACAAATACGAAACCAGACATATACACACACAAAAAAAAACCCCAATACAAACCTAGAACATGGATCTTATTCATAGAACAGGATGAAAGAGCTAATACTGTTCTAGTCTTTTTTCAATACACAGTGCATCCTCACACAGAAAGCAAACAAAGAAAACTAGTTTCACAATTTCCCCACCCTTGTCCCCAGTAAAGGCTTCCACCACTTAACTACAGCATTTTACCTGTATGTTTGCCTAATATAAACAACAGAAGAAACATCCAAACTCATTAAAAATATCTGGCAACATACTTTGTCTATAACTGCTAAAGATTAGCATTTCTAAGCTTCAGACAGTTGGATTTGCAAGAACTTACGATTGATTTCCACCAAATAGTTTTGGCTTTGCAGTGACTCAAAACAAAATTAACGACTCTGAATTTTTTTGTTTTCCTTATCTCTCAGAAGAAAGGCAGAAATGCATACGGCAGACACTGTTAGTTGATTTGATAACACAGCACAGCATCTTTCAAAGAGCTGTCTGCCTGAAGATACTATTACATCAGAAATAAACAGTGAACAATGAAGATAAACCTGACAATTTGTTTTCCCCTTTGCCCCGCCTCCCCCAATATGTTGTATGTGGAAACTCTGACAAAGAGACACATACTACTTAAAATTGTCAGTGTGAACCCAAAGACCTTCTTGTCTGATACCTGTATTATTGAGGACATGACACAAAAGTCCTGCATAATTCTGCCTGTACGCTAAAGCAAAAAGACTTTGCTGTCTAGCTGAATAGAACATGTTCTCCAGCACTGCAGCTGGACAGTTTTCAGGCCACGCAATAAGAACCTAAGCATCCAGTGGCCACTGCAATAAAAACTTCACCCAACCCAAGTACTGTAACTGCTGGAGTGAAGAAAGCGGCCAGACCTTGTGGGACCCTGCGCAGGACTCAGAGATCATCAGTAACGCAACTAAAGTAAATGACTCCCAGCCATTTACCAGAAAAGCATCAGAAGGATGTACGGATAATCTCTACTTTCTCAAGGTGACTTTGCTGACCTACAAGTGTCTCTCACTGAATCATTTCCAGTTCGTTTGCCTGTGTCCAAAAGAGTGGCACAGTAATACCAGTGCAATTGCAGAAACTGGTTTACTGATGGAGGCGCGCTGGTGCTTACGAGGGAGAACAATTAGCAGTACCTGCTTAGATTAAAGTTTTGTCTCTTGAAAGGAAAAGGTGAGATAGAGATAGATAGATAGATAGATAGATAGATAGATAGATAGATAGATAGATAGAGATATATATATATATATCTCCAGACCCCCGGTGCAGGTATCCCTTATAATCTTTATTTTGTACCAAAGGTGAAGCTGCAGAGCAGCAAGACCAAACAATGCATTGAGGCAGAAGCCCCAGAGAAGGACAGCTAACTAGGGACAGAGAAGGCCGTCAGGTGGCCTTCCTGAAGATGCTCACACCAGAATCACTGGTAATGTAAGACCATCTACCTCCAGAGAACAGATCAACACGACGCTTGGCCATGAACGCAGTTACTAAGATCTATCAGACTACCAGAGAGGTAGATCTAAAATCTATACGACATGTTTCCATCATTGAATTGCGAGAAGTGCTTTCTCAAAGGAACTATTTATTTTTAACCTGACATCTATAGCAACTAAATGTAGATCAGAGACTAGACCAGCAGCTAATTAATAGCTTACTCAAGGATACTGTAGGGATTCCTCTTGCAGTCTTAAATACATATGTCAGCTTTAAAGATTGAACACATTACACTTCATGCCCAGGGCACTGGGAAAGCTAGGCAACTAACCTGCCCTACTAACCAGACCACACAACAGCCAAAGAACACAGGGAAAATAATTTTAACATAAACAACAGCCTGAAGCAGTAAAAGTTTCACAGCACGGCCTTAAAGAGTCCAGCTCCTATCGGGTCACAATAGCCATATATTTTTTAAAAAAGAAAACAAAATGGAAAAACCTCACAGCATGTTTTTGCTATTATGTTTCCACAGATTACATACATTTGATTCCCTAAGTATCATCACAATGACATCACTAATTAGCCTAAATGCATTTGCATTCATAGGGAACTCAATGTCCCTGCTATTCACTTCTGACACATCTCCTGTATCTGCCAAGCTCCTTCCTGACTTGAGCTGGTAAAAGCCTCCTTGGGACACCACTGTCCTCCTCCCCAGCCCCACCCTCCCATTTTAAATTGCAGGCTTCCTGAAATTAGCAACCATGGAAAAATACGACAGAAGAGACTGTGCAAGCAAATTTACTGTAGTATCATCTGTTGTTTTCTTGGCAAATGTCTACCTATGACAAACTAACATGATTAACAGACCACAAATGTTCAAAACAACAAAGTTTTAAACACTAGAAACACATTGGGGAGCCCATTTCTGGTATTTTAAAAGAAAACTAATAATTGGTAATCCTGAACTACCTCACTGCAGGTACTTCAAAACATAAGGGCTCAAGGGGAAGAAATTACAGTGATCAACTGAACATTTTGATCTGAGAAACCAGAGGATGAACCCCTTTTTTCTCCATTCCTGGACTGTATAATACTACTATCAAGAAGAATAGGTGAAGGGAAAAAAAAAAAAAAGGAGGGATGCAAGTGGTAGAAATAATTATTAGTGATGTTACTTAAATTGTCTTTTTGAGAAGCATATTTCAGGATAACAAAGATCTACATATTTCTAACTAAAACTTTCCACAGTTCTGAAAGCACTTTCAAGCTGTTTTTCTACAACTGAAGAGAGAAGAAAAGCCCTTTTAATCCCTTTTTGTTCCCTTAACAACTCTCGAGTAACGTGAAATACAAGTAAAATTTCAGTAGCTTACCTCTCCGTGATGCAAAGAGACGCTCTCCAGTATTCACATTCCAGAAACCACCTGTTCCCATGGTCAGTTTGGCATCTCCTGGGTGAAAGCAGCACTCTCCAAACATGGCTGACTGCTGGTCAGCCACCTGCCGCACCAACACACACAGCTCAGCGATTTACAATATCAGTGCAAACGGAGTTCTGAATACAAGTGACCATTCAGAAAGGAACTGAGCATTAAGAGAGGATTCTCATACGATTTCTCAAGTATCTGCAGACCATTTCGACAGACGGATTTATCACTAGAATCAAATCACACCAGGCTTGCACATAATATGAATGCCTGTAGTATTGCTTGCAAGACTAAAAAATATGTTATGGAAACAAAATAAATATTTTCTGGTTTAGTTATTTCATAAGGATAAACAGGGCAATTGCAATGCCAAGGAGCAGAACAGAGTAGCTTGGCTTGAATTCCTCCTCCCCCAAAGAGAAGCTGAAGTTTTGAGGTCTCACCTTCCTTTTTCCCCTGCTGCTCCTCCTGTACCAAATTATTCCGTGCTTAATTTTTCAACAATGACAACCGTTATTAAGTGTATTTACTTATGCTTGTGCCTCGGTAAAAAAGTAAATTTACAGAGAAATTGAGTCTACACACCTTTAAAAATAGCAAGGGAAGTTAATGTTAGATAGATGACGTTTTCCATATAGCTCAATTCCAGCAGGTTTTTCTACACGTCATCATTTTACAAAACTAATGGATTTTTCTTACCCAAATCCTAACTACTGAGGCGAGAACATGTTATTCTCCATTATTTTTAGTGAAAAGAAGAAATAAAAGGCGCCACAAGTGGACCTATTAACAAATACTCTTACATTTGTGTAGAGTCTTACTGAAGTCAAGCCAGGATGGACCCCATTGCACAACTTTATACAGAAGAACTGATTTTCGGCCAGAGAGAGCAACATCAGCACAGCCTGGAGCAGAACCCAGCTCTGCTCAGTCCTCCATTCAGTACTTAACCATTCGGACCTTCATGGACCTCAGCCTCTAGAAACCCCTTACCATTCCTCTCTCCTCCTCTCCCCCTAAGGTCACAAACTGAGTTTTTGAAGAAAAATTAACAACCAATTCTACCATAGTTAAGTCATAGAGAAGGAAGAGAGAATACTCTCTAAACAAGCAAGTATTAAATCAAAGCTACATAAACAGAATACAGGTACAAATGGACAGACTTAAGTAGGAAAATATTTTCACTCACCATTGCCATTATTGGAATAGGTGCCCCAAATATTTCAGAGTCAGCTGATCCAAAGTTGCAGCTTAAAACAAATGTTATGGAGAAACATCATAACACTATATTGACCCTTTTGTTAAAATGAAATCTAGACATATAAGGCCCAAGTCTGCATCACATATGAAAGGAAATGCTACCAATTTATTTTAAAGAAAGCACTAGAACTATCACTTTCAGAAACACTGAAAGTTTTGGATGCAGAGTTAAAAAGTAAATCTGTATATTAAAATTTTTTTTGGTGCATCTATTTATTACTTTGTGCAGATTATTTAGTATTTTTCTAAAGGCCATTAATTTCACAGGTATCATATTCTTTTAAATATTCTTTCATAGTTACCTTGTGTCTTTCACTGGAGGATAAATAGATGTTGGAATGGAAAGCAAGCTACACAAAGTGGGGTTCCAACATTTCTGAAATAATATGGAAAACGTAAAAATGTCAGCAACTCTCTCATAAATAGGACATGTAGCAACAACATTTTGTGGAACAGCACATACCGTATAGGGTTCAAAAATGCCTGTTGCACTGGCATTTGAGTAATCTGTAGCATACACAGAACCTACCATAAAAAAAAAAAAAGAAGTAAGATTTTAGATATCCAAATATTTAAACATACTTTTTCTTTAAACATCTCTTGATACATAAACTGAGTGTCTATAGGAAAAGTCATAATGAGACAATCGAGCACACAAACTTTACCTGCTGCTCACTATAATGTGCATATATTAATTACCTTATTTTACCCTCATGAAACTGGCTAGAAGAGAGTTGGTACTTCTGACACTATGTACAGCACTGACTGCATTACTGTCAATCATAACTCATCCAATTGCTCAGGCACTGGCCTGCAGGACAGACACTTGTGATTCTTCCACGTTTGTAACAATTCTTTGTTCTTTCCTCCCCATCCAATACTTTTCTTCAACCAAGGCCAATTAGTTCTGGTAGTCCTCTTTAAATCTTAAATGCTTAAAAGGTTGATTACACTAAATAGTTATTTCCCTTTCTGACTACCTTTCCAAGCAGGCTCAAACAATAATTAATTCAGAAGTTTAGTGGGTTTTTTGTTTGTTTGTAGGTGTTTGTGGGTTTTTTTGGTTGTGTTTTTTTGTTTGTTTCGTAAACAGTAAATATACTACAATATTCATCAATTATTAAAAAAGCATAAATTGTCAAAGAAGTCTTTGAATTCTAGAAAATATCAATGACAGTCATGAACGTCCTTAACCAGATTCCAGTATATTTTATTAATATTTAAGAGGAAATGTAACATTCACCTTTAGTCAATCTATAGAGTAACCATGTGTCAACTGTTCCAAAGCAGCAGTTGTGGTTTTTTGCAGCTTCTTCAGCCTGAGAACAGATTTACATTAAAAAAAAAGTATTTACAACTGGGTACAATAAAGAGGAATGTATTTCCTGATTCCTTTTTTTCATTTTCTTCATGGTTAACGATAATGCCCCCAGAAAATAAGTTCTTAAAAAATAACTTGAAAATTAACATAGAAAATAAGATGACTGAAGTTAGAAATACAATAGGAAGAAACAAGACAATTGGTAAGGATCAGAGCAAAAAATAGAAAAAATATTTGTTAAATAGCTCAGTAGCCCATTAGATTATTCCAGCATAACTTATTTTACATGTAGTTTCAAGTTTACACTACCACAAAATGCAAAATAAATTGCAGTGTTTTGATTGCTCAGCACAACATTATTTGTGAAACTGTAAACACTGGAATAATGCTGAGTGGAAAGAGTGCCAGTTGAAAAGAAATACAATCACCGTGCAAAACTGGAGTGCAAACAACCTTAAAACAAAGTACAGTTACAAATTGTGTAATTATATGAAGTGAAGTAAGGTGTGGGAATAGCAAGAAGTGCGGTTCCAGCCACCTGGATGATAAAGGAAGATCAATACTAACATGACCATCCAGACAGTCAAAGAAGAAATAATACTAACATAATTAAATCACAGCAATTAGTCAAAATATAAAGGGCTTTGGTCAGGTTGTTCTGAAGTTTGTTTTTCATAATTGTAAGGAGTAACAGACCAGGCTCATGGTATCTCAGGCTGGAAAACAAACCCCAAGTATATGTGATATACAAATGCTGTTGGGGCTGGTCTGTGAATGAGCGGGAATGTGACTGAAACAGACACAACATGAGTGCGGTGTGCTTGGAATAATAATTACTGAAAAAGCATCCTGTCTAACCTCTTAATCCAGGCCCATATCTGTAAACCTATAAATTGTGAATGGTTAATAAAGAGGGCCTCAGCCTGGCTCAGCGCTCCCTCCTCAACATGACCTCTACCTGTGTGCGCGTCTTCGTCTGCGTCCCCGTGTGCGTCGTTCCTCATCGCTGCAGTAAGGTGATTTGATTATGTTTCTTATGCATGAAGAAAACTTATTACTACATGTTTTGAGAATCAGAGGAAAAATTTGTACAAACACGAGCAGATATTAAGGTACACAGGCTTTGAACATTAACATGGATGAAAGTCTTTCATTCTGCTACTTCTGAGAAAAATAACAAGCAAGGCAAAACTGAAGAGGTTACAACCAACCTAAGTCACTAGCTGTTATTATGACTAAAGAAAGGTATTATTTTTCCCTTTCCAACTTACCTCATATATGTTTTTAAAGACCCATGACAACTTCATAGAAGCTTGTTGTGTTGAAAAAGTGAGAAAACTCGGTGCCAAATATCGATCATTCCCAGTCAAAAAATGAAGTATTGTAAAAATAACATGGACTACCTGTTTCAAAAGAAAACAGTTACCTAATTTTTAATCTCTCCCTTTAAAGGTTTCTGATCAATTATCTTTAAAGGATGACAATACAGATGAGAGCTGCTGACGGGAGATTAGATTCAGAAAGGT
Organism: Pampusana beccarii; assembly: GCA_013399365.1. Classification (NCBI taxonomy): domain Eukaryota; kingdom Metazoa; phylum Chordata; class Aves; order Columbiformes; family Columbidae; genus Pampusana; species Pampusana beccarii. The sequence continues at coordinate 203,856 of VWYH01004154.1, read as the reverse complement.
AAAATCCCGTTAGGGAATCTTTACATGGCATTTCAGCACGCAGAATTCCCACAGCAAATATCATAGGAAAGAGCAGCTGCACGAAGAGTCTGTTTTCCTGACTTCTGCTGGCAAATTGAGACAGCTCAGCATCACGAGGGCAAGTCACCTACATGAGCCCAATGCCTAACCTGACTGACAGCATTAGAGTTATCCCAGTGCAAGCTATCCTGCAATAAACAGGCATAATCATGTTACCAGATTAACTAAAATTTAATAATTAACCAAGTTTTCATTCAAAAAAGAAATCAGTGGCAAACTGAAGAATTTAATTTCTTATTGGGTGTGTGCTAGGCAGTTTCCACTTACAGGAAAAATAACTTGTTTTCCCACTTAGAGCAAACCTTTCTCTTCTAACGGTATGAAGCACAAGCCATGAGCAGCGTAAAGTATACCTTCTGTACATAACCTGAGCAAAGAGTACATGAAAAACAACATGGGCAAAACTCACTACCAATTAAAAACTGCCTACGTCCAAAAAAATAAGCTGTAGCAGTGTTAACATGTAACATTTTAATATAACAAAGAGACTAAAAAGTAAAAAAATGCATGCTAGAGCTACAGATATCTTTTCCCATGATTAATTACCTTCAGGCCACCAGTGCTACATTTTTTCCTGTACTATTTTCCATGCTGATCTTGCTCAGTTAAATATTTTTAGGTCACAGTATATCATAGTAACATGTTAACAGGACACTTGCAGTATTTCATATATTGCCCTACTCTTCATAAAAATGAAAAAGTTCCAATATGTCCAAGCAGTATCTAGCTCAGCACAGTATTACCTTCAGCAGAAGGGACTTATTCCAGGAATTCACAAGGTCAGCACTTCTTGAGTCTTGCCAACTTATGAAATTATGAAAAGGTTTCCCTGTCCTCCTGAAAAACAGTATTTGAACATTCCCATTTAAAACTACAGAACATACACTGCCCTCAAAATTCAACATCATTCACCATTTCCAGTCAGGACACTTAACACTAGGTCAATTCCTAAAATAAGTGCATGTCCTCCTGATGGATTTGAGGAATTACTAATAGGCACGTGGAGATTTTGGGTGTGAGGATTCTCACCAGAATTACAAAAGAAAAGTATATATTCATGCCTTCCAAAGTACTAAGAACAAAACAAGGACACACTACTTATAAACCATTCTGAACTGCTATAAGGTATGGCTGTGCAAACACAAGAGAACAAGAGTGACTGACACCTGTTGCTTTCAGGTTGTGACTTCACTGAGTTCAACACTTCTTTCTACAGCTTGCTTCCATACAGTCCAGGAATACAAATTCATTTTAAACAACACACAACATACATACTTGTGCCATGTAATGAAAGTTCCTCTCTGTGTTGAGATGCCAATACCAGCAATTTGCCTCATGTGAAGTCCCGCCACTAAAAAACAAACCATATACACAAAAAAGCATTTATATGAAGAAACAAACAAAACTACAACTTTTCCAATATAACTATAAAACCTATGGAATATTAAAAAAATAATAATTTAAGAGAATATAAACCTCTACAGACTGGCCAACTAAGTGACTAGAGCTGTGAAATACCAGAGAACTCCAAGTTCCTTGAGTACTTCAAATATATGTACATTCGGGTATATACCAATTTTGCTGTTAAACTTCACCTTCAAATAACTGTTGCAGAACACTTTTTCTAACATATGTAACTGTAAATAGTTAAATGTGTCCACAGCTATTTTCAAAGCAGCTCCAGTTAGCTTCCCAAGTACCTCCATGCACGCTTCCAGAAGCGAAATTATGTGGAAAAAAAAAATCCATTAAGAAATGTCACCTAAATGATAGACTACCTATTTTGTCCAAAGTACTGTTACTCTGAAGGGCTCTCAATCCCACTATTTGAACAAATCACAAGTTAAGTAGGTTCTTCTCATACATGTTCTTACATTAACTTTCATGTGCAAAGTTACTCATTTGCGTAAGGATATTCTGCAGCCTACAACTGCCAGCCTCTGAGTGACAATTACCGAAGGGGTTTCACAGACAAAGGGCAGGCCTTGTTCTGCCAACCTTGACACGTGCTTCTGCACCTTCTCTTACCCTGGTCCTTGCACGCACGCAGGCAGTGCTATCGAGGCCCTCAATCAGCTGAGAATTAAATCTGTGCTTTTGCAAGGCCACCTGCTCCAGCTGCCCGCACAAGTGCCGCGGTAGCGTACAGGAGGAGGACTGGGGAGCAGGTGGCTTGACAACAGCAATATTTCTTTTTCAGTAGCAGCTAGGTCTAAACTGAAGGCAAGACCATTCCAGTACTACCCCAGCTCATTAGTGGCACGTGTTACTCCTCCCCACTTCCACAACCTACATGCTCCCACCACTTTCCCTGTGTCAACCATCATGCTCTCTAAACCCCTACATGAGCAGATCTAACTTCCATTAAAGAGAAAAGCAAAACAGAAAACACGGATGACCTCCAGCTAAGCTGTCTCCTAGAAGGACTGAACTAGTTCCAGAGTGAGAGGAGGCTGGGGCCACACAGCCAGGTGCAGTTTCCACCCTGAGGCAGTACTGAACTACATCAGCTTATCCACCTGTGCATGGAACCCCATGTTTTAGCTCCACAAACCCTGTAAGCTGAAGTGCTCCTATGCCTTCTTTCTGCTCCCAGACAGCTATTCTGCCCATTACCACACCCTCCCTTGTGCTGGCACAAATATTCATGAAGCTCTGCTGGCGTAAACAACCAACTGCACAGCGATTTGTCTCAGGAAACTGCTCTGGACTTGAAACAGCCCTGTGGAAAGGAGGGTGGAACTGCTTCTTTTGACAGCAGTGTGGGCTCACTTACATTACACAACCACTTAAAAAAAATGACTTGCCAACAGTGCACACAACTCGGCCACAAGAAAAGCTTCCCATTTTAAAACTAGCTGAAAAATCTTGCTTCCTGATTCACCCTACAGAATGGGAGTGGAGGAAGCTAGTTAGGTATTTAGGGGATGAGGTGGTATTGCCATTCTTGTGACAGAACAGTTGTGGCCGCTGAGAAAACAAGAACAAGAGCCCAAAATAATCAGCTGCAGCTTACAACTGGTAATGGTTCCATTCCCTGTCCCCTAGGCTGCCTTCCGAAGGAAGAGACCAGAGCACCTTTGCCTTGATCCAAGCTTGGAGGCAGAGCAGCACTTGGAGACCAAATTGCGAGAGGGGTTGAGCAGAAGGAACTTCAGGCACTGTATGAAAGAGTATGATGCACACACACATGACAAGAAGGCTGAGGCACTGTGACAACACGAGCTGGGGTGCAGCTGACAGGTCCAAGGCATCAGCATGGCACAGGCGGTGATTCATGCTGCATGGCAGAATGCTGGAGCTGGCATCATGGGAAAAACGTGGGAGTTGTAGACAGTAAGCGCATGGTTAGAGCAGCATCCAGAAAAGTGGGTTGGGGGGGAATCAGAAGTTTGGGAGAATAGGGAGTTGTGTTCAGTGCACACAGTGAATACTAGGAAATTTTAGGCTAAAGTCCAAATACAAACCAACAAGAATACAGGAATCAGATGGTAAGAACTGTTTGCAGTTTGAATGGGGAAAGGAGGAGTATCAGGTTGTAATTAAGCAAATGTAACTATGCAGCATGCTGCTTCCATCCTCTCCTACAATCGCATACACACAAAAGTGGCAGTAGAACAACGGGGCACTGCAAGAGCAAACAAGCCTACTCTCTGTTCATACAGAGGCATCTGGAGGAAGGGAGACAGGCACTGGGGAAGGACACATACACAAAACACTGGAACAAGGCTGTCACTGATGTGTACACTGACTAAGAACCTTGCTTCTGGTTCCACTCTAATCCTAATCTGACCCCACTGAAAGAAGTAATTGAACTGTCCTATTTACATAACGACTCAGGAGGCCTTAAACGACGTTGTAGACCTGTGCTCAGTGATGAATTTCAGTACTTTTAAAAAATAAATAAAACAAACCCTATTAACTAATTAACTACAGTAATTTTGACAAAAAATGAATTAACTTTTCCAACTTTTATAACACATTACCTTGTACAGCCTCTTTTATTACACCAACAAACTGACTCCATAGCACTTCAGGATCTAATTCAACCCAGCCAGGACGAGGAAAAATTGATTCCACCTGTTCACAAAGATACACAGCATTGTTACAATCCCTAGTTCACAGGAACCAGCACGCTTGTGAAAGTTTGTGCAAATACATTCTGTTTTGCTTTTTATTGTTCTTAATTTCCTGAATCCACTGCAAGAGGAGAAACAACAGTGTTTGTCACTTTTGAAACACAGTTGAACACGGGTGCGTGTCCTCTAGAAGACTTTCTCAGCTCAGAGGTGCTAATGAAACCCAAAGCTCCGGGGACTGGGGAGCCTGCAAACCTCTTTGGGGGCTCCAAACTGGAAAGGAGGTTTCTCAGAGAGCCTTTTGGCTCCGCTGCTGAACTCGGACGTCGCTGCCCCCGAGCAGCTCCCTGGCAGTGCAGCACAGGCCTGGGCGCACCCCATGATCGGCTTCTAGCGAGACGGGGGGGGCAGCTCCACCGACCAGCTCCTTCCATCTCTGAAAATCAGTCAACGTTTCTTAAACTTCCCCTTGCTGCAGTCTTTTCACTATAATAGCTAACAATAAAAAAAAGTTAACTCTGTAGATTGTCTTTGATCCCAAAATCATGAGCTGTGTAAACCGACAGCAGCCCGAAATCCGCGTTTGAAAGCTCACGCTTTCTCACAGGGCACTGTTACGCAATAGGACGTGTGTAAATACAAGTCCTCCCCAAGTCTCCGCCAGGGAGTACCAACAAAGGCTGTGTTGTTTGAAGAGGGATCCGCGGACAAGCGACTAAAGCAAAAGGAACAGGGACAGGTGGGCGGAGCAAACGCCCAGAGGTGCCGGGGGGAGAGCGGGGAGGTGTCCCCGGGGGGCTCCGGCCGGACTGGGGTTCCATCTCCCCCGGGCCGGTCTCAGGCCCCCGGGGAAGCCGCCCCGTCCCCACCCGGCTCAGGGGTGCCCGTGCACTGGAAAAGCCAAGCGGGGTGAGCGCCCGTGAGCGCTGCCCACGCCGAGCCCCGACCCCCACCCCGCCTGGGCAACCGGCCGCCTCCCGCGGCTCCAGCGGGGAGGGACCCGCAGGCCAAAGCCGCCGCCGCTCGGGGGAGAGCGGGCACGTTCGGCCCCGCCCGCGGGCAACAGCCCGTGAGGCAAAAGCCGCCCGGGGCTGCCCTCGCCCGCCGCCCTCGCCGGGAAGGGCCCGGCCCAGCCCGCTCGTGAGGGGAGCGCGCCGCCCCCCGCCCCGCCGCGGATTCACCTTCCTGCAGCTGGAGCCTCTGACCGCGGCCGCCCGGTCATAGACGTGGCATTTCACCACCGTGCTGCCCACGTCCACGCCCACCACGTACCGCGCGGGGGGGGCGCCGCTCTCCTGCTGCTCGCACGGCATCGCCCGCCGCGGCCCGGCGCGCAGGGAGCGCGGAGTGCGCCGGGGACGCGCCCNGCGGGGGCGGAACGCGGCGCGACCTCCGCAGGCCCCGGCCCTGGGGCGGAGAGCAGCGCGGGGCCGGGAGCGGGCGGGCCCTCCGCGGCGGGGTCCCGCACAGAGCAAAACCGCCAGAACAAACCCCGTATTTAGTCTGTGCAAATTCTAGATGAATTTACCGAATGCACGTGAAAGGCTTGTAATTAAACACCGCATATTACAAGGTTTCTACAGGGCAGGATTCAGCGAGCACCCCTGGGTGCTAATGGTGGGAAGGTGCTGCCTGATCCCATTCCTCCCACGGCTGCACCACAGGGCTGGTGTTTGGTAAACAACTACTGAACTACTGGAGGTAGCGAGCATCCATGAACAAATTATCTGTAATTATTGGAAACCACATTTAAAATTACTCTTGGAACAGAGTTAGTGACAGAAACGATCCTGTATTGTCCTTAGGTAGGTGGTAATTTTAAAACAGGAACAACCTGAAATATTCTCAGTTAAGCAATGAAGTTCAGAACGCTCAACCCCAAACTAGTATCAGTACAATTTAGTTTTAACACCAATTTAATTAGAAGAATTAGTAAGTTTTAACTCATTAATTAGAGCAGGAAAAGCAAAAAATTCATAGAACATATTTTCCCCTTTGCTCTTCTGCTTGCCCCCTTACAAAAAGTTGCACTATGAACAACAACAGGATATTATGTGGGATGACGCTCTTACATTACTGGATCTTTAAACCAGGAACACCAAAGACAGTGAAAGCCACATGACGAGCAGCAGCTGCCACCTCGCCTGGGCAGTTGCAGAGGTCACTGGGACAAAGGTTCAGAACACTGGGAACTGAAGGTACATGAAACAAAAAGGCAAGAAAAAGCTGCTTTACCCCTCCTCCCTAAGGAACGACTCATTTAAAAGTCATCATCTCTTCGATATTCTCTTTGATTATAATTTGACAAGTTATAATCTCTTGACATGCATCTAATAGATGTATGTCAGAGACGTACCAAGTACTTCATATCTCATTAAGGCTATTTTTCTTCAAACTAATTGAATTATTCTATTAGTTTCGGTAAACAGTAATTATTTAGAACTCCCGAAGAAAGCTCCCTAAATAAGATTCAACAAGTGTAACTGGTATAAAAGGCTAAAACCTCTCCAAACATTCAAAAACTAGGAAGCTTTAAGTAAAATTGGGAAAATGCATCTAGACATCCCTTCATGTTTTTACAGTATCAAAACGGGTGGGGCCCATCTCACTGCAAGATGAAGCAACAGTTCAAAAAGAAAATGAAGGTGCAGGTTACTTTTTTCTTTTACAAGCTCTTAACGCAACAAATACATACCCCTCTGATGCACTGCATGGCATGAAAGTGACCATAAGCCAATTTCTTAATTCAAACCTTAAGCTCTGTTTAATATGCTAATAAGAACTTAGATGCATCATGAAAAGGAACACCCTATATACATTGGAAGAAGATAACATGAACCAACTTGCATAGTTGCAGTCCATACATAATCTCAGGTATACAGCATGTATTGGAATTGCTCCACTTATGAGAGGCTTATGAAACACAAATTTTATATTATTGTTCTGTTTGCATTGTGATAAAAACAATGCCATAACGGAGGCAACAGGTTTTCAGACACGCATAGCTTGTCCATACGTGACTTATCTGGCATTAGCTTATGTTATTTTGTCATAAATAATACCATCCCCACACAGGCACTCTATCTATCCAGAACCTCTGCTGTTCTCAGAGAAAAATCTTATTACCAGCATGGGTAAAAGCCCCGAGCTCATCTTAGCACACACAATAAACACCCTCCTCTGGCACAGCACTGCAGTGCTGATCACAGCCTGTGTGACTTTCACTAAGCGCCCCAGCAAGAGCGTGCGGGTGCCAGTGCTGCTGTTCAGAGGGCAGAGAATTCACACACCTGGGGTCACATACCAGTTCCCGCAGCAGCTGCGTCCCGGACTTCTGCATCTTCTCTGCTGAAATCCTCCATTTACTTGGTCTCTGCAAAGCATGACTGGTCTTATCTTTTACTGGACTATCAAACCACATGAAGGAGTGGAGGCACTCCAGGGGCCTGTCCAGTGCTGTAGCAAAGGAAAGAGTTACTAAATAAAACCAACCAAGTGGCAGAACATCAGGCACAAGAAGGTCCTCCATCACTGCAGCATTTTCTAGGACCAGATTATTCATTAAGATTTCCAAATTATTAATTAAACTGTATTTGGAATGGGTAACGTTTTTTTCTTTTAAATAGAGGTATTGTCAGGTGCATTTCTCTTGTGCAACTGATCCAAAGGAGCCACTTCGCGCAGCCCAGGCTTCCAATATGAATTGGAACCTGCCATGGCAGCACTGCAGTGCTAACAGGATTCCAGCTACTGGAATCTAGGAGAGCAAGACCCAAAACTTGTAATGCATGTTTTTTTCTTTAACTTTCCTTCCTTAGCTGTCTTTTGTCAAGATGCATCTACCTTCCTACTGCCTCATCAAACTCTTATTTACTGTTTTACTCATTTTTTTAGCTCTATAATTTTAACAATTTTTAACATTATGAAAGCATTGACCTGAAGGTCCTCAGTCAGTTTGCATTTAAATAAGAGCCCACTAATTTCTATTGCTCCATTTGGTTGGTGCAGCTCACATACAACATCCATTAAGCCTCACCTGGAAACTTAACAGCCCAAAATTTTGGCAAATTTTGCTGCAATAATTTACCATATGACCATTCTCAGCGGTTCCTCCTGTATACCTGCCAGAATTTATCACTCTCCTTGATGTGAACAGATAGAACTACATACAATGACATCAGTTAATCTAGCATGCCAGCTTTGTGGGTGATTTGAGCTTTAGGTAGCGATGGGATGTTTCTCAGGCAGTTCCACTCTTGCTAAATCATGCCGCCCTCACACGGCAAACTGTCGTAGCAACACAGCTGTTCTTGTGGCTCCCCAGAGAACTATCAGGCTGAAAAATAACACGGGGGAAAGAGTTTCAATCAGATTAATTCCTTGATATGGTTCATAATGTGGCGATACAATCGGTTTGGTACGATCCAGAGGAAACAAACAATAAGAGACTGGCTAAGCCAGCATTTTCGCTAGAAAATTACCCATCAAAACTGTGCCCACATCCATGAGGTTTTGCACTGTGTCTGAGGCGTGAGCGGTCCTTCCTTTCTGCCAGCTCTGCGACAGAAGTAACCTTTGACAGAGAATGAGGTGGACTTTAGGACAATCAAGTTTTAAGCCAGGAAGTTCTCCACCAAAGCAAGTGAAGTGAAAACTGCTGTACTTATTCAGTTAAAGTTTAATTGCCCGTGCTTTTAGCCCATCCTAATTAATACCTATATTTGGAGATGTGCAATGTGTATATATGAGATAATGTCCATCATCCTCTGGTGTTTCTTAAGGGATTATGATGTGGACTAAAAATAACGGACAAGGATGAACAAATTTGAGGAAACAAGAGATTAAATCCCATTTCTGTGTATATGTATGTGTGTGTGTATACATGTGATGAACAGTCATTTGTACCTGCAAAATCTGGGGCTGAACAGCTCTTTAAAAGAACATTGATTTCAAAGTCTGGAAATTCACAGGAAAAAAATCTAGAAATAAAGAGAGGAAAATGGTCATCAATGAAGCTTAAATAGAAGAACCAAGAGAATGGATATACTAGAGGCTAAAGGGATGATAAAGCACTTAAAAACTATTGTTTCAATAAGATCTGAGGACTTTTAAAAAAGGGAATTAAGAAAAGAAAGCATGAGGAAGGAAACAGAAAAAAATTAAACACAGAGAAATCTAGAAAAAGAACGAATCATCTCAGTACAGGCTCAGTAAACTCAGCGGTTCCAGCAGCCTGCACTGCTCTCTACTTACCCTGCTGGGTTAGGTTTCAATAACTGGCAAAGCATTTCAGCTCTTTCAAAGAAATATGTACTGAAAGAAACATCAAGAGCTAATAGTAAATGTCACATTCTATCCCAAATTAGTACTAAATCTAAAACATGCACAGCTTACTCTGAAATAGATCACTTACTTGCACTGGAATCACCGTTCTTGCTTCACCCCATACTCTCAACATGCTAAAAGTTGATGACTTAGACTTTTATTGCTATTGTTACTTGCACAGAAATTACATTTTGGCTTTTGATTGCCAGCTTTTGTCTTTCTTGCAATTACAGAAAATACAGGGCTAAGGGTGATTATCAACTTTCCCGAAGCACTGCTGAGGCAGTAACACTGACCAAGTTTTACCAGAAAAATTCAGTTTTAATGAAAAACACTTTATCTTGTCTTTTCAAAGAACAGGAATCAGGTTTACTGTTTGCACTTGACGGCATCGCAACTCCTTCTGTTCTCTTCACTTGTATTGTCTTTCAAAGCAGAAATGAAACAGGAAATTTGTAAATTACAGAAAAATAAGAGTAAATACCCCATCAAAAATTGGCAGCAATAAGGAACTGTTGTTGGAACCACAGATTGTTTTGTTAATAAACAACAGCTACTTACCTCATGATATCCAATTCTTCAAAATATGTATCAGTTACAGTCTCAATATTCATGGGTCCTCATGCACCTGAATTTGGATTCTTTTGGCCAAGAGTGTGTATTCAGACTGCCCTTATGCCCTTGGTGTCACTGTGTCCCCTTTCCAGAGACAGAAAGAGAAGAACATAACTGTCTCTCAGTAGTAAGGAAGGCTGATTATGGAATACATATGGAGGTCACATCTCAAATAAAAAAATAAAGAGATCTCTTACTGTAAGTAACCATTCCTTCTTTGAGGTTCCTCACTCTCAGGGGTCATCTATACAGTAGTTCAGATGAACCAAACTAAATTGAACAGAAGTCACTTAATTTTTGAATGAGAGTGTCCATGCAAGATTTCTTACACACAAGCTGATATATTTTAAGGTCATTCCTTTTCTTAATTTGTCTTAGGGGATGAGCAAATCTAATTATGAAGTGTAATTTGCCATTTGTCTCTTAAAGAAATTCAAACACATTACACTGGTTTTACTGCAGTTTGTCATTATGCTTCACTCAGAAGCCTCCTTACAGATGAGGTAACTATTCTTACTCTAGCGAGAATCTCAGCACAACGTTTCGCTCCAGGTGCAGAAAAAGGGTGTCAAATATTTCCAGGCACTCACGGCTCCTCCTGCTTTCCAGCCATCAGCTGGTTCTGGACCTTGTTAAGAACCTCTAGGAATGAACCTGCTGGAAAGTAATCTTATTGCCTGTTCTATCGCTTTTTTTTTTTCTCCTTAAATATCTAAAGGGTGACAGAAGCCAAAGAAATTCTGGAAGATCAATATCTAGTTAAATGCTTTTAATGGCAAGGTGACCAACAGCCTTTTTACCAAGTTTTGTATCTGTAACTGAGGAGTACTTGAAAGCTGTCAAGAAACAGCTCAGAGACGGGAAGTTGCTGCTTCTGAGAATCACAGAAATTTGGCTTAATGAGATTTAATTTATATCATAAAATCTTGGTTTGGAGCATACAGAAGTTCCCATGTAGTATGTGGTAATAAAACAGTGAAAATAAGTAATGTTTCTTGTTTCAATATTTAATCCAAGCAGACACAGACACAATTTATAAAATTATTCTATTGCATTAAAGTTTTATATAGCGTTTAACTTTTATGAATGTTTTTCCTTCAGTGTATCATATATTCATATTTTAAAATATCTTTGCACAGTTCTTTGTGCAACTACATGCTAAAAATCTGCAAATGCACACTTAACACTAAACAGCACAAAAAATACATTCTGTATCCATTCATATGCAAATTTAAAACATTTCACTTGGCAGATAAACAATGGAAAGTTATTTTAAAAAAATCAGAAACTACAAAAATGCACACATAAAAGTCTTCCCTTTTGGATTTTTAGTAAAATACTGCTCTGTATAAGATCTAATGAAAAACCTCCAGTGCTTACAAAATACTTTATATCTATGAGGAAAACAAAGGCTTAAATTTATATCTCCATGAATTAAACATAATCATCTTGAAGTATAAAACTGAAATAATAGGGGGCATGGCATAGGTCAATGCAGATGTCACATCTACCAGGACATGTAAAACTGTAATTAACTGGGCACCAGGCAGTATCATAGAATATTTAAAATTAAAAATCAAGGACTAATACAATATGCAGTAGCTACAGAATAAAGTGTTTAACCAGCTGTATGTACTAAATATAGCAATTCTTCTTGAAGAGGGAGAGGAAGTCTTAGTCTGAAGTAATTAATAACAAAAATTGCTGTGTTTAATGGTGTTAAGAGCATAGTGTCCTTCATAACTTTGTTCCTAAAAAGTCTGCATAAATTGGCTATCCAGATATGTCAAAATTATGTGATGCAAGAATCTAACATCATCTCATCTCCATCACAGGGATTTCTAAACAGATCTTTTCTCTGATGATCATATAATTTATATAGGATATAGGGGACTAACATCTGTGTCTCATAACTAAATTTCACATAAACACTTCTAAAATATTTGCCTGTCAGCATCGTGTCAGTCTCATGTTGCTTACAGCAATAAATCACCAAAACGTACAACTTTCCCTTCCCAGAATATGGCTTGAAACCCTCTTGAGACTATATGGCTCTAAAGAGAAGAACAAAACCAATGTATTTTAAGACTGTATATAGACTGTTCTACAAGGTTCGTGATACTAAGTAAAATGAAGTAAAATTTCTTAACCTTGTTTTTACTTCTCTGACCTTTTTACAGGGCTTGCTGTTATCCTTCAGATACTGTTTGAGGCAACAACTGTTTTGGAAAAATCAATGTAGAAAAATCCTATAACAGTAACAATGTGAAACTTGGTACTACACCAAGAAATGGAGGCAAAGTCTACAGACTTGCAGATCCAACATGGAACCTGTTTGGAGACAACAAAATTAATTACTAAAGTATGCTTTATTTCTAAGCTTTCCAGGCCTTAGAGGAAAAATATTTCTTCTGGAACAAATTAGAATAAAGAAGAAAAAATAAATTTAATCAACATTAGTAAACAGGACCAATTGAGGCTTCAAATTTTCTTGTAGACTGAAGATTTCTTATTAATGTCAATAAAAATCATACATGTGGGTTAAAAATAGTACAGGGACCTTTGAGCCTTCTTTTTTTCCTATATGAACTAAGAATGATGGAGTTACTTCCTTTATAACATAGCTGCCTCCAAAAAGACAAGTCGACTTTTTGTCTGAATATTCTTATGGAACCAGCAGTCACAGTTCCTGATAATTTAATTTTGCTACATGGAACTTCTATCACAAAACTAAGAAGTAAATATTACAAGACACTAGCAACAAAAAATAACCTACCATAGAGAAGATTTCAGGTGCAGACTGTTAGCAGGAGAAATGGACTCCAAGTAAATAAACATATCTTTGACAGCCATACTACACAAAGGGACATGTTTAAACTCCGGCCACTTTTACAATTCAGAAAAAAAAATCAGCGTATCACTAGCGTTTAAGGAGGCTATGCAGATCTGTAGTAGATATCTATGTTATTTTATCATCAGAAAACAATGAAATTAATAATGCTGCTAGATTAAAAAAATTAAATGTACTTTACCAAAGAGGTCTCTACTTTGCAAAATTTATTTTTTATTCAATACGTCCTATAAATTAATCTTCTGGAACAGATTCTGCATCAGCAACCACTTTTTGCCACTCTACTACTAGAGATACAATAATACCTATATTTTGAAAGGTGTAAAGTTGTTGCCCTCTGGTATAAAACCTAGCAGTTCCTAGTTAAAGTGAATTTGGCAGTTCCACTGTAGTTAAGTTTTAGTCACACTGATTCAACTCAGAAGGACCTGGAGAGCCAATATAAAAGCTGCGTTTAAATAGTTTTTCCTTTCTGTCTCCTCACACTATTTAAAAATAAGCTGGAATATGAAATGTCATACTAAGCAACGTTAGATGCCCAACTTATTACCGCTCCATATCCCTCCCAAAAAGCACAGCAATTCTGAATTAAGGTTGCCACTGTTATTGCTGCTTACCCGGTACAGTCCGTAAGCCACTGTTTAAGAAACCTAGGCACACTGGATGGCGTGGGAACCTTACCTCAGCATTTCCTGGCTTTTGCTGATTTAAGTCAAAATAATTAAGTTTTAACATAATTTTTATAGTTTTCATAACAAACTGAAAATAATAGCAAGTAAAATGTTTTTCATTCTATATTATACTTAAAGTGGCTGGTCTTTTTAATAGAGCTTTCTGATTTTTTTAAATGGTAGAACATAACAGTGGGGGAAGAGTTAAAGATAAAATACACCTAGCTACCATATTTATTCTGAAGATTTTGGTGCGCCAAAATTGACAGCCAGCTTTCTTGGCTTTCGCTTGCTGGAAGTGTTTGGTGTTGATTTGTTATGAGGAACGCTTGGAGTAGCCACATTGTCTTGAAATGAAACAGTGGATTGAGCAGCTTGAGGAGATTTTAAAGGAGCTGAAGAACTATCTCGCTGAATGTGGTCAGAAGACACTGGCTGTTCATTCTTTAGTGGTGCAGCTTGAGGGGAACTCTGAAACTCCTTGAGCTCAAAGTTTTTCTTGCTAGCAGCCCTTTTTTTAGTTACCTTTAAATTAAATAAATATTATTTAACAGAATGCATTCTCAAAAAACTGTAAATATTCCACTTTTAGAAAACATGCATACAATTTTTTACAATAATTTTCTAATACTAAATAGTGCTTCGCAGTGGGGGTGTTGTTGCATTCATCCCGTAGGCACGTTTTTTACAGAACTAGAATGCGAAGACAAACCTGCCAATCTTACCTGCAGAGGTATAAACTGGTTGTGAGAACCGACTGGTATAGCTCCCGCAAGAGACACATTTCCCGGATACGGACCAGGATAGTAATGTTTAGGCACCGGAGTTCCCCAGGACACCGGACCAAACACGTGAGATGATGGAGGCATTATATTAGCTGTGAAAATAAGTAACTTTTAGCTCTTTCTTCCTCAAAAAGAGGATACCAGCTCCCCAAGACCCCAAAAGTACCCCAGCCAATTTGTCTGCGTGTTGTTTCTCTTTCCAATAAAGCCTCATATTCTTCATACTTACTTGAAAATAGAGAAGTATTTATTTATCACCAAAAAAATCCCAGAGAAGCAATTCTGCTGTTACAGAATTACACCTAGATGACAGCAGAGTTGAGAGCACTAGGTCATGGCAGCTGCATTTCACAGCGCACATAACTTGGGATCTTTGCATCCTTAGCTGAGTGAACTGTATTAGCAGAAGGTCATAAGTTCAGGCCATCCTTTTGAAACAAGCCAATGATATAGTAAAACCCTGGGGAAAAGAGATGCAGCAGCTGCTCTGTGGGTTACTAGGATGCTACAGTGGTGCTGGCTCACTAATTACTACCTGTGAATGTGAGCTTTAGTAGAATGAAAATTGTCAGCAATTTTGGGGTGGTTACTTAAAACGCTAATGTTTGGCAGTGTTTCTCAGTGAAAGTTGTTTACAAACAAATAAAACCACTAATGCACGGATAACCATTAGCTATACAGGGTTGGGGGGAAATCCATGTAGAAAATCAAATAAGAGATTTCTTACAAATTCTGGACTGGACCTATCAGCTTTGAACTATTGTTTCAAAGGGAAAAAAACCCCAAACAACAAGAAGACACCAACACACACACAAAACCGCAACCAAGAAACCCAACTAAGACTGAAAGGACAAATACATTCTTGAGGAAAAGAAACAGTTCTTTGCATTGAATTGATTTGCATATTGATGAGAAGAGGTGCATGAACTGTTTTCAAAGCAGTTCAGACATACAACTGTATACATGAAGAATAAAAATGGGGCTTTCTGGAAGGCATTCATTTTTATATAAAGAACTATTACAATTATAGGATATCATGACAATATCTGAAATGTGCACTGGTGAAATACTTACCAGCGGGTTGTGCAAATACAGGAGGAATGGACCCAGGTGGTACAGGAACTCCCAGCGGCTGATAATTTGGAAACACTGGGGGAGGCGGAGGCAAAGGGAAGTTTACTCCTATAGAACCCTAGGAAGAGGGAAAGGGAGGATTTACAAACAGACAGGATGCAATAGAGACAAAGATTTTTAAAAATTCTCTGCATGCTCACCAAACGCTGTAAAGCAAAAAGTGCAGCTTTCTCCTTTGCTTCAGCTTCAGAATGACACTGTGGTCCATGAACCAACAAACCATTTGATAATTTTATGTGACAGACTGTCATGGTCTAGAAAAATGAGATAAGATTTTTAAGAGAATTTGTATTGCTGGCAAACTGTGAGATGGAAATAGTGAATTTGTTTTGAAAAAAATGTAACAAAAGGAGCTAAGGTTTATTTTTAGATGGATTTCAGTGCCTAGACCAAACATTTAATATAAGATAGTTGAAACAAAGTTGAGAACTTTAACTTTTGCAGAAAAAGGTTTTTACCTGTGGTGTTTTTAGGAAAGAGAAATCTGGTTGTGACATTCCAAGAAGAGAACAAATACGTGAAAGTTCACAAACAGTAGACGGTGCAGGCTGTGGACAAGGGAAAGGGTGACCTCCTGTTTCCACTGCTGGTGTGTTCTGGGGGCCTCCAGTGCTATGGGGCTTGTTCATATAAGCAGCTGCCGGAAAAAAAAAAAAAGCAAGCGGTATCACAAACGTTTTTTGCACTGGAAAGATAGCAACTTTGTTATTAGCAGAACAAAAAACATTATTTGATTTTTATCTGGTATCTTCATATCTGATTAACAAAAATCAGGAGACTCTATATAAAGAGATTTTTAGATCTGAATAAAGAAGTAGAACCAAATAAGATAGACATTTTATTATGATATCTTGAAAATAAGTACTATACTGTTAGCTATGTTCAAAAATGTCACTACAAGGTGAAACTCTGAACTATGAGCCGATGTCTAAACATACCCATTTTTTTTGTTTGCCTGTATTGCAAGGCAGCTCCATGGCAATCCTGTCTACCAGAGGGAGCAGGAACATCATTAACTTGGGATTTCACTTCATTCTTCGTTTCCAGGTCAGAGCCATCTATCTTCAAAATCTCTTTGAGCATCTGTGTTCCTTTCTTTAAAAACGAAATAAACCATTCAGGGACATGATGGCATTCAGAAAACACTACTTTCTTACTTAACTCCGAATTCTTAATTGGTAACAAAATATGAATTTTTGTCTTCCTGTCAGTTACATTTAATCAAAGCACAGATAACAACATCTTAGCATAAACAAAAGTGTTTGTTAATTTTCTTTGAGAATAGCTAATTAAAACCTCATCAATATATTTAAAAGGCAGTATGAGGTTTCATGGAGTTTCTTTAAATAGAAGCATTGATGCTAAGATAGCAGACACTAAATTGCAATGTAACGATTACTGCAGTATACAGACCATAGCAAATGATTGTGGTGACAGATGTTCTTCATTTGTAGCTCTTGCTTCCTTGGAATAAGTCTGCACTTCATTTTCTTTGGAAATTTTCAAAGAAGCTAGAAGGCTTTCAAGTTCATTGTCCTTCTTAAAACAAATTAAAAAAAAAGTACGTCAACTTAGCATATTACAAGCAGATACAAAAGGAAGGGTATATCAGTTTGAGGTTAATTTCATGCTCATTCAGGATAGTTTTAGCTTAGGCAAATCACAGTCATGTCTGCTCAGAGTGTGAACAGATATCCAGAAACAACATCAAGTTTTGCACACTAAAAAGATGCAAGTATCGACCAACAGAGAATTGATTTAAAGAATGATCAAGGTTATACCGGTTTGCCTTGTATCTGTTATGAATTTGCACACAAATACCAGGAATAATTGGAACAGAAGAGCCCAAGAAATTCAACTATTTAGATCCTACCTTTCCACTGGCACAGGGACCATCAACTGCAGCTTTCTGACTTGCAGGCATGTTGGGACTTTCATTCCTCTTCAAAAGTTTAACATTGTACTTATTTGCACCTGCAAAATTCTGAAATAAACTGCAGCATTTATTATTGAATACTAATACTCCATTAGTCATTATAACACAATCATATTAGAAATGCATCTGCCAATAGCTTTCACAAGCTAATATTCTTAGAAGATTTCAGCTTACTGAAAACCCAGCATTTGTGTCCTCCCATTACAGCATAGCTTTCAGAGCCTGAGAGGAATAGGAAAATCATTTGGTAACATCATTATACATATTAAGCACTTTCTCTCATTTACTGTCTATAAAATCCCTAGAGAAAAAAAAAATCCAAAATAAAATTTGCCTAGTAAAAGAATCAACTAATACGCCAGTTAAAGAGAAATCTGTAAAATGATGCATCAGATTAGAGCAAGTGAAAAGAAAAAAATACATTTACTCAGTAGAGAAGAAATTACCTGTTTGTTCGATACTTTGTTAAGTGGCTGACTTTCACCTCTTGGGACTTTGGAATCTTCTTTAACTACAAGAGAATGCAATCTTTTGAAATGCTTTAAAAAAACCTTAATAATAATAAAGACAAAAAAAATTCATAGCTCCATACAAGCGCACAGTGTTGCATTAATTTGATGGTTGCATCAAGTGTTTAATTCATACTTCATATGCTGTTGTATACTTTTCTTGTAGGATAAAATTAGGTATATGCAATTATAGATCTAATTTTATATTCTACAAATATGATAATACGCAAATTTTCAAAGCCAAGTTGTGGGGTTATTTTGATTGTTTTTATATCAGATGGGTGGAAAGCCAACATAATGCAGAACAGCTTGATTAAAAGGTTCAGGATTAAGTGTGGAATAACCTAATATGCACACCATGGACATTATTTGACAATAACAAGTACAATGCAGCGTTTATAAAACTACAAGATACTCTGTCAATAACTACAAAAATCTCAATAGGCATTTCAATGAAGATTAGATAAAGCAGGTAGTCCTCCTAAACAAAATTTCTAATGATAGTACTTACATTTTTTATATGGCTCCTGTTTTCTTTGCTGACCTTTAAAGCTGCCGTCATTGAATCCTGGCTTATAGAACTGACTGCCAGTTCCCAGCTTGATTTCCTGAGGTAGAACTGCACCCTAGAATTTCAAACATCAAACCTTAACAAGAAAACCAGGTATCATTTACATAGTAGTTCTGTATAATTAACTTTGTAGAGCTACGGGTACCCTGTGTAAGAACACTTTCATCCAGAGGATTTATTTGAAACAGTAACTAGAAAGCTTTCTCATGTAACCAACTGATGTATAAAATTAAGTACCTCCATATTTGAACCCAGGAGTCTGTTTCTGTACTAACCTTCTCATGCATGTTTTGCTGAATGTGGTGAGACTTCCCAGAACTCTGCAATGATTGCCATATGCTGCAGAATTCATCTTCTTGCTTACTCTGTGCCTGACAAAACAAGAAACAACACCCCCAAACAACTCAGTAGCTATAAACTCAACTTTTGAACAGCTGATTGTATACAAAGACATTCTGAAAATCGTCAAGTTTAACAGTGCTCAGATGACAGAAATTTTCATGCTGACACAGCAGAACTTGCAGGTATTTAATTTATGAAAGAGGTTATTGTGGCAGATTGCATTTATATACCAACTTTTCCTAAGAATCACTATTAAACTGAACCGAGCTTCGTTTGTTTTGAGATTGGCTTTGTTCTTAACTGAAGTTATGAACATAGGAAAAATCACCAAGTATAATTAAACTCTGATAATAGTTCAAAATGGTTTCAAAAGCATGCTCTCATACTGGTAAGTATTCCTAAATTTTATTATTAATGCCTTATTTGTAAGGCCTTATCAATCAGGTTCAGTTACTTCATAGCACTGTATGTTACCACAGAACTGAAGCCCGGCTATGCAAAAAACACCTCTGAAAATCTAGAATCTAAACAAGGGTAACACAGGATACTATACTCATTCAAGAACTGCGACAAGTTCTGCTTTAGTCTGTATCTGGACTAAAAACATCTGATGTACTAAAACAAAGCTCTCCCTTAATCATGAGAAAAGGAAACCTACTCTAAACAGAGGGCCAAAATAACTATTGAGACATTTGGGTCCAATCCTAAATGAATCAGAACACTCACTTTATTTTTCTGATTGCCACTCAGAAATGATCCTTTCTGGGGTGAGTTAGAGTTGCCCTGATTTTCGGCCCTGAGATTGTAATGCTGTCTTCCATTCAGTTGCTAAATTGTAGAGAGAAAAAAAACAAATCAGAAGTGTTTCATGGCCTTAGATTTTCATTTGGACAGTAGTTTTTCTTGTATAGACTTACAAAACATGAGACAATTCTTCTCAAACACACCTTCAGCAACACAGAGTTACCCATTAAGCTAATTTCCTTTGAAGAAGTCACTTATAAAAAAATAACGTTTAATTAAACCAATGAGAGTCCCAATTCACCTGCAGTTTTTCCTCCTTTACTGTATTTTCAAACAAAGTAAATCATAACTGAGAAGCAAAATTGACACTTCTCATTCTGAGCATGGACAAACACGGCCTATAGGGAGCATTACTTGGAACAGAGCTTTAAGGAAATAATTACATTTCAATAATTGCAATTGCATTGCAAACAATTCATTGACACCAAATGTGGTGTCACTGCTCTGAACTAAATATTTGTCTCTTGGAAGTGCAACTGGAGCTACTCAAATCAAAACCACTGTCAATAAGGAACTTGAGGCCCCTTTATTACTGGCTTAATTCATTCCTCCGAGAGAAGGATTATCCTACTTTGCATCAATGAAGATAAGAATCATGGTCATAATTCAGCTTCCAGGAAAAACATTTTTGTACAAACGAAAGAAAAGCCTTACTTGAGTAGGAACAAAAAGGGAGCGAGGAGAATGGTTGAGGCCTCCCAGATGCACCTTTTGTGAGCATACAGACGACTGATCAGATGCATATGAACTGTAGTTATTTGCAGCTGGCTGAGGTTTAACTATGGCCGTCAGTTT
Organism: Pampusana beccarii; assembly: GCA_013399365.1. Classification (NCBI taxonomy): domain Eukaryota; kingdom Metazoa; phylum Chordata; class Aves; order Columbiformes; family Columbidae; genus Pampusana; species Pampusana beccarii. Next base: position 183,358 of record VWYH01004154.1, on the reverse strand, counting down.
TTGATTCCCCATTTCTGACCGACTACCATGAGACAGGTTAATTAAGGCACTTGATGGCAGACGATAACCTCTGGCAGGTGAGCATCTTAAGAAAAGAGAATTACACAGTTATTTCATGTAGTTTAATTGCTCACATTTCAATACATCTGACTTAACAACACTGTCGCCTCTACGCCAGGAGATAATGACTCAACTTTGAACAGCAGAGGCTGAAAACTGTATCCAACATTGAAATCTAGTACCATTACACACAACGTTAACCCCCTTGTGCTCTTCTTCAGCCTCCAGCCGTCAAAACCAGAAAACAACAGTAATTACTACTACTCCGAGTTTATATTGTGCCTTTCAGTGCTGAGCTCAAAGAAATCTTGAGGATGGGTGAATTGTTACAGCATAGTTCTGCAGTATATATTTACGTAAAAAATGAAGAACCAGGAAACAATATTATTTTGTTTTCTGAGATGAAAACTGAAGCCAGTAGCAGAATTATAAACGGAAGTTAGGCAGCATTTAGTGAGTTTTATATCTTCCTTTATGATTCTGAATACTGAAGATTATCTGTGTTATTGGACATGTTCTTGCAATGGATAGGATTGTGTTATGCTTGCTGAATGCAGGGAACAGGTAAGAGTCTCCTCTAATTTCTGTCATTAAAAACTTTATCTAATGACAACAGTGAAATGAAGCCTGCTGGGTAAATTAGTGCACTTCGAAGTTCACCTGCTCACTTAAACACAGAAGAGTATTCACACTTTTTAAAACAAAGGCATTAACCATGCCTGCACCTCCTGATAAGCAGTTTAGGTTTTTAATGGTGGTTAGAATTTAGTGCCTAAGTATCAATTATTTATAGTTTAGAGTCCCTCCTTCAAAGGATCAGATGTTTACTGTTTTTTTTAATCTATAGGTTAAAAAAACATACTGATAACCTGTTTTCTACATATTTGATTTAGAAAGAGACTTGGATCTAGTGCTTTACTCCGCTGGTTCATATTTGCTTTCTACAAACCAGAAGCTTCTAAACATGTAAAAAAGCATAAAGATCATTTCCAAAATACAACATGCTTCACAAAAATTATCCCTACTAAAAGAGAAAAAACAAACAAAAGAAATAAAAACTGTTGGGAAACAAAGTTTTAAAAAGGGGCATTAAAAATACTTGACCAAACCAACGGCAACAATTTCATGCCATCTATACCAACAGCATGAAATTACTATGAAATCCCCTGCACAAACCTTATAGTTAGGCCTCCAAGGAATTCTTCATCGAACAAAACTTCAAAGAGCACATCTGTTTCTCTACTGGCTGTAGAAAACAAAGTAAAATATCATCCTACGTATGTAGTAGTAGCTGTTTCCATCTAAATTATATCAATATCTATATTAGTTATGCAGTAAATAATGAAAAGATCAAATCCTAACTCATCAGCAACAACAACAACAAAATCTTTATTCCTTAAATGAGTAATTTCATTAACAGCAATTTGGAAATACTCCTCAAAGTCATATATGGCTGTCCTTTTAGATATACTTTCAACAGAAATGTATCATGCATAACAACTTATCAACCTGCATTAATAGAATTGCTATTTATAGCAGCATGTCACAGTTGTCAGAAACTGCCAGAAAAGAGATGCAAGCCATCTTCACATTCAGGCAGTTGGAAACCAACAGCGTTAACACTACCTTGCTGCACAATGATGGACTAATACTCCTTTAAAATTACAGGAGTATATAATCACTATGGAGAAAAGAACACCTCTTTAAAAAAGCTGCACTCTAGCCTACTCACGATTCTCTCGGATGCAAACTGAATGAGAAAGCAACTACTTAAATGCCAGGTAAAAAAATAATTTCTGTTACTAGATCTCAAACTGCTACACCCAATGTGATGTAGTAAATCCTTCTGTTTACCTGGAATAGATTTATGGATAATTTTCTTGTCAAAGAACGTATAAATCCATCCATTTAACAGAACTAGAGTAGCACAGAGTAAAAACCAAATTCCAAATAAAACAATTTGAGACAAATAACATTTGATAAAACGTTCAATGTAAATATTAAGGATAATACTTGTTTTTATATCTATTTCTCTTAACTTTGCCTATATCTTCCCATAACTTCATTTTGTTCCTTGTTTGCAGCCTGTGTTCTCTGTCTGATCTTTCTGCCTTCTTCATATGAAGAAGGAAAAAGGCTAAGTAAGTTTGTATTTGAAGTACAGCTGTGAAACACATAACATGAAAATAGCATGCCTGCAGGTTTAATTAAAAAAAAGTGAATACATCATTAGTGCCTTCAAGTTGCATATGCTTCATAGGCGAGAAATTTCTGCACATTCACAACCATTATACAAAACACTTTCTGAAGCCTGCTTTCACATTACTAGCTGTGGGGTTCTTTAGCTATAATGCTACACGTATGAAGAAAATATTACCTCCTTTAATTCCTATAATGGTACCTCGAAGACCAACGGGAACGGAAAAGTTCTCTCTCACATTGACAACACGGTCAAACAGCCTATACTCTGCATCTCGGTCTGGAACAACCCCATTCTGCTGTTCTAATGGCTGACAATAATCAAAAGACTGTGTTAACGTTTGCAAAAAAATAGAGATTACAATCAAAATGCTTCTATAACAACATCTGAAATGCACTATAAAGCAAACTTTCTGAAAATAAAATTGTTTAATAACATAGAACCTTCCCTCCCCAGACACAAAGCAAACTTTCATTTTTTTTCTTGCAACTCTAACTGCTTGAGAAACAGCAGCGTTCTACATGACCCAAGGCAGACCAAGGGGATCAAGACAAAATAAAACCATCAAGTGTAACCTGCCTGTATCAGTAACACGGGTATCTGTGAAATACCAGGTAAGATAAGCCATTGGTCATATGTCAAGAACTGAACAAAAAGCAAAACAGGGAAGAAGAGACAAATGGGAAGTACTTCTTATTTTGCCTTTGTTACACAGCCAATAAGAACTGTAGAAGCAGGAAGGACAGAAGGTAGAAAAGAACTGAAAGGAAGTATAACACATGATGGAGTTCAAAGTCAGTAGAAAATCCTTTTAGAGACAGACTACCACTCTCAAATTGGTCTTCTAGAAGGCATCATAAACTTTTTTACCATCAATATTGTCATAAAATTCCACTCTGAAAGTTGGTAAGCCTTGCTAGAATAAATATGATCTGGACAACTTAACTTTAAAAAAAACCCCACTTTTCACATCACTTACTCTGTATAGCAAATGGGGTTTCACAGTTACTCGCACCTTCTTGTTGCTCTTTCTCTGCTAAAGGAAAGGAATAGAAAGGTATTACAAACTAGTGTAGGAACCAACACTGGATTTCAGGTACAACAAAACACCTGAAAAGAAAAAGCAGTATTCTTTTGTTTATTTTAGATAAAGGTAAACCATTTTCAGGAAGTCTTTAGGATGACTAAGTCCAGTCTTTAAAACATGACTGATTTCTTACCAAAGCTTTTGCATTGTTTGGTTAATTCCAGAATTCACACCAATTTTATTAAATGTCCTTGCAAGTAATTTCAAAGAAACCAGACCATTATTTCATGTGGCTTTGCCTTTAGGTTTTGCTTTAGTAATTTCCTTAGCCCTTTTTTTTATCTGTGGCCTTCAGAAAACAACTAATTTTCCTCAGACCAAAAAGAAACTGCAAGGGAAGAACAACTCGACCGCACTTAGAAACAGCACTTCAGTAGTTGAGAATAGATACTGATACCTGTTCCCTTCTGAAATCACCAAAAGGCGGAGGTTCAGAGCATGGCCTAATGCTGCTGAATCACCTCAAAAATAGTCAATTAGAAAGATTAATAATGAGCTCATACAATTCATATTATAAATTCAGATACTACATTCTGTATTCTTTTTCTTTAGAATGACAAGTAGTCTTCAATCTTCTAATTCAAGAAATTGGAAAATAACGAGCAGCTGCTTTTTGTCCATCCCCGCTAACCGTGATGTCAAGCTGCATACCTTGCATTTCTCTATTTCTTCTTCAATTTTCTCAACAATGGCTGCATCCAAAATTTGCAAGTCACAAGATGAGCGAGACAAAGCAGACACAGGATGTGCCTTCAACCAGGCAACAATTTCTTGAACTTTCTCAGCTCTAAATAAAAGACAACATAAACTATAACTTTTAACTGCACAAACTAAGCATTTTACCCCAATTTAATTGGCCAAGTATTAGCATATAGGCGCAATGCTCGTATACACTCATAAAGTAACAAAATTTAAGAGTTCTGTATGAGTTTACTATAAAGGTTAAAAAAACCCTCTACCTAAATCATGTAACACTGTTTCAAAACTATGTTTCAAAACACTGTTTCCAAAACTTGTCTCAGAAAAAAAAAAAAAAAAATTAAAAGTAACCAGTAAATTATGTTTGCATCCAACTAACCATGTCCAGCTGTGATTAAAGGTTCTGTGACCAACTGTTTCTCACACCACAGTAAGAAAGAACTTCAGTACATGCCTCTCTAGTAAAATGGAGCACAAATCTGAGATTCTTATAACAGGAGAGTCCCACAATGGTACAGCTGCCTGGTAAAGAGTCCTGCGGAGTGCAGCATCATGCAGACTTACCAACTCAAGCACATGAATAGGGCTTACTAGCTAACAACAAAAGCTTTTTTAATGTTACTACACTATATCTGGAACCAAGGCTGCTCCTTGTGTCCCATGAAACTGACTCAATGTATACTAAAAACACGCTTTAAATTCTGTACATTATTTTTCAAATTCAAAGTGATCTTCAGCAATTAAAATAATTATTGCTTGTTTTCCGAAAGTGATCTTTTGGTGACTTTGTGACTCTTCATAACTATGCTTACTGAAAGTAACTTTAAAAGCAAGAATTATGAAGTAGCCATCGAAAATTAGATTTCTCATTTATTTGACTTAAGAGTCTGACAGACACTTGGACCGCACAACTGGAATGTAAACACTCTGATAATTTCTTGAGTCACCACTGAACATGCTACTCAAGGAACAGCAAAGTTCCAGTTACATAGCAGCCACTACATGATCACCACCAATTTAACAATGTTGTCAGCTTTTGTTCTACTTATTTTAGAAAAAAATAAAGGAGAAAGATGGCTTACCCATTCTCATCCTCTCCAGGCCAAATGTCATCTTCATAGAAGATATCTTCCTGGCTGTTCTTGGCTATATAAGTAAATAGTTCAGGGACCCTAAAAATGAAAAAAAAAACCAAAACAGAAAACAAAAACGGAAAACAACTTTAGTTTCACATCAGCATAGACCACAAAAAGCCTCATCAAAACAAACTCTGACGAGCTTCAGAATTTTTGGAGCCCACACAGATTATTTTTTCCTTAATCTAGTGTCATGCTGTTCATTTGACAAGGTTAAGCTGCTGACAAAATTACTCTATCCTAAAATATGCTTCTCCTTGGAAGGAGAGACTGCTGGAAGGAGAATATTGGAATAAAAGAAATTTCATCAAGCAATCTCCAAAAGTAAACTCAGCTGTTTTTAGAAGATCTGTGTCCAGAGGACAAAATCCAAAGACTGATGCAAAGATGGATAATTTGGATGAAGTTCGTATCCAATATTTACCTTTCCAAATACTCAGCAAGTAGTTGTTCTACTGCAGAAGAATACATCCATTCATTTCCAACTTTCTTAGTATAGCCAGGAACTTCTTCATTTTTCTTATTGAACTTCAAGTTTAGCCCCACATTTGCTCTGTGATCTCCATGAGGACTGAAAATAAGAAAAAGTTTATTAACTTGCAATAACGTATGTGTGTGTGTATATACATTAAAAAACATGTAAACATACATCCTCAGCCTTAAACCACAGAAAAATTAAATTAATTGTATCGTTTAGTTGTTAACACCGTGACAGCTGTAAATACTGCAGGACATCAGCTGTGCTACGGTCGCTGTCCACACGCATGCCCACACCTTACTGCAAACAAGGGTAGGGAATATTTTACCCTTCTTCCTTAATTGACATCAAATCTACCTGGTATCTACCAAGATGTAGAAGGATGTCCCTGAAAAATCAGTGGGAAATAAATGTACACGTTAAATCACAAGAAGATGCTCATGCATCAACCACTTCTTTAGTGAACTTGTACCAGGAAACCACAATTCTGACATTCACAGAACTATAGGGATTTCCTTCCTTGTAGATTTTAGGCAGTTTTATCCTTCGCTGGTTCTTAAAAATGTTACAGGTACAATTATTATCCCTTTATACTAACAGTAAAGGTAGGTACAACGAAATTAGATCCTGACTCTACTTTTTATTCTCAGTGTGGCAAAGTCAGTCCAAACTCCTGCTTCAATTCTGCAAATAGCTAACCAGGAAAGTCAATTTATGTCTTTTTACAATACTAAACCCAACAGAACAACTCTCCAGTAAACAAAAATTAAAAATATGTTTAAGATAGGAGAGAAAAACACTGCATATGAATTGAATTTACAGCTTCACATCACAAAACAGTTATACACTTGGTAAGCCACACCTTACTGCAAACAAGAAATTCTGTAGAGATGCATTAGAACTTAGAAGCTTCTCCACAGGCAAAATTCACAGAGAGAACTTACTTTTTCTTTGATCCTCTTCCAATAAAGATACTCCCTGTAAATCTGGAGACAAGATATCCACTTACTCCAAGACGGCTGGCCAAAATATATGCAGGATTGTATTTCACAGAATATTTCTTTAAAACAAACAAACAAAAAATAATGGCAATTCTCAAAGGATTTTTATACAAATGGCAAATGAATAATATGGAATCATCCCTTAAGGACATTCACCATTGCAAAATATATTTGGCACTTTGTTTAAGCTTTTACTAGAAAACCAGAAACACTTACATGCTGGTTCTGTATTAAAGGATCAAGCTGGGGTTCACATGGAATATTGAAAACTACACGAATTCTACCTTCTGTGATCACATCACGTGAGTCTTGAACCTTGGAGAGAAACACAATACATTAAAGACGTTATTTAAAAACAGAGGTCTTTTGATACTAGACCTCATAGTTCAGCATTTTGCTGCAGCTGGCACAGAGACACTTCGGTACTAATCATCTTGCCTTGACCTGTACACTGCTTCCTCATAGAGGCAATCAAACAGTATTAAATCAGAGGAATCCATAACAGAAAATAGTCCAAAATGGGAACTCTGTATTGCAAATTCTCCCAAATACTTAGTAAAAGTAAGTCTGCATTCAAGCTATGCTACCTTTTTTCTTGTTATGCCAGCAACAGTGACAGCGAAAGCAGAAGAACCCCCTCGTCCTCCGATTAAACCATTGGGGAATCTTTAAAATTCTGGCTAGCAAATCACCACTACTGCCACACAATACCTTAGATTACTTTAGGCTTGTGAATAAAGAAATCTAGAGGAAAAATATATGACATGATTGGAACTAACTTCTCCCATGCAGCCGTAGTAAGGAGATCCCAGCATAAAGGCTGTAATTCCAGGAGGAAACAAGTCATCCAGAGTTTTGATGTTTGAAAACCGAGAGTCAAAGGCTTTGATATCCTACATGAAAAAGACAAATTTGATAATGTGAAATATCACTCAGTTCCAGTGGAATAATTAAAAAGTTTATATAAATAGATGCTTATTCTAAAACATCATCCAAGTCTGAAATAATTCATTTAAGACAAAGAAGTTAATGCCATATTGCAAATGTTACATAAGCAACCATGCTACCCTGTAGAGCACCACTACTGTACTTCATTCCAAATATCGCCAGTAAAAAGATGACAAAAGCCATTTATTCAGTAAGATCTCTAAACTGTGCAACATGGCCCCAAATTTTGTGACAAAATACTTCTCTAAGCACATTACAACTTTTATACAATAAATTACATTACTTTAAGATGCTATTTTTGTTCACCCTTTTGTTTTAAAGGAGCAGACACTCCTTCCTCCGCGCACTCTTCCATCCCAATGAAGTAAGGAGTTGTGTGCAAGAAGATATCGAACTTCTGTATTTACCTTGACAACAGTTTGGTAAACAAAAGGAAGAACTTGTTTGGACCACTGCTTCTCCAAGTAAACGTCTCCATTTTGCTTTAGTTGATATCTATTACCAGTGAGTAACTGAGCATATACAACTATTGATGTTTCATGAATAATTATTCCTTTTCTTCTCTGGTACCTGAATACAAAGTAGAACGTTTAGTTTGATTACAATAAATGGCACTGAACCAAGAGGGTGGAATTCATTTCTTGAAAACAAAACAAAAAACAAAACACAAACCAAACTTTATCCAAAAGGATTCTAATACTTTGGTTTCTGTTTTATAAAAAATACCTAAAATAAATGGATTAACCAATCGAGTACCCACTGTTGCGCAGCCATCACTACATAGCTAAGTGTGTTAACTTAAACACATTTTACCTTTACAGTGGAAAAGGTTAGGGGTAATCAAGGCAGTTAGCTCAAATGACAGATAATAAAATGGAAAGACGCTGTAACTCAGTTGAGTTCCACTGGGCACCCACACTCTAGGAGAGGAAGAGCTGCATCCAAATTTAGCAGTGCTAAGCTTTTGAAGTTGTGACTTGATACTGCATGACTCCCTTCTATATACTTCCTACAACTGAAGATTACTAAGACCAGAACAGAAAATTGAGCAGGAGAGTAAATACTCATTCACTTGAGAGTTCTTTTGTAACAGCATCTAACTTTAAATACTTATGGACTAACTCCATATATTCTGAAATTTCAACATAAGCTCTTTGAGGTTTGTTTGTGGGGCTTTTATTATTTTTTTTAGATTTTTAATTCCAGTAGACTCATTAACCTTTGTGATCAAGTATGTAGCGCTTCTCTGCCACTTAGGTCTGTGATACAGCAACAAAACATAGCTCAGCTATAAAATGCAAAGCTACACTTTAATTTTCAAAGTTACTTACTGCTCTGAAATGCCTTGAACTTCTTTTACCCACGTGCTTTGTTCCTTATCTCCAACATACGCCACTTTAGTTGGGGGCACTGCATTTCCCATGTAAAGCTTCTGTGTGCCATGTGGTTCTTCCAAATAAAACCTTGAGAATATTATGACAGGTATTAATTTAAGCAAGTAAGATTAATCTAGACATAATCAACTGTGAGTAAAACTTAAAATAGTTAGAAATTGATTGCTAAGGACATGGAAAACTTTCAACATAGTTTTCTCTACCCCTTTCACAACAGGACACACAGCATATTTTTTATAAAAAATATCAGTGTGTGTGCTGAAAGGAAGACTTCACAGAAATGTTATCTTTTACAGTCTTCTGGGTGGATTTCTGTGCATGCATTTTTCCCTCAAAGTTAAGAATGAGCTCTCCCAATCTTTTCCATCTCTAGCAAATACTGAAGGACTAGACTCAGAGATAACCAAACCTTAGAACAACGTTAAACAAAGGTTATTCCATCACACAGCCTTTGATACGCTTGGACTATTTGCTGTTCTCAAGTATCACAATAAAACCAAAACTTTTGTACAGCCTAAGGAACTTTGAATAAAAACAACAAACAAATATCTAATGAGATATCTCTTACTTAGTTTCCCCATCTGACACAGCAACAACTCTGGCTTCTTCAAGGTGTGGCCAGTTAACAAAAACACGCTTTCCAAGTACCAAACTGGCAACATTTTCTACCATCTGAAAAAACCCCAGAAGTTATTATAAGTAATTGTTTAACATATTAAAAGACTTTTCTTAAAATATTTTCAAACCGCTTTTGCAATAAAAACTATTCTAGTTAAAGAATAGGTTTTCTTGCAAAATAAAACGCTCATTTAAACTTGAGTTATATTTTGATACATATTTTTAAATATTTTTAAACATATCTAAATACATAATTTTAAAATAACTATTCAATATATTTCACTATTCTTTTTAAATAAATGCTTAAGGTTTAAATTTTAAAAAAAATTTTCAGTACTACTCTATAAATGTTTTTCTTCTGTAATACAATATTGAGAAGACATAAATAACCAACATTTCATCTGACTACTTAACAAATTCACTATTTTTAGGACACCTTTTTTTGTCTGTTTTGTTTGTTGTTTTTTTTGTTAAAAACAGAATGCTTACCTGTTCTTTTGAGTTCTTATCAGCTATGATTTCTAACATCATGTTTTCTCCATGGCTGCTTTGCTGAAACACTTGTACACCACTTTTTTTAAGATAGAACTGGGTAAAAACAAAACAGCATATAAAACTTACTTGAACTCTTTCATAGTTATGTATTAAATACAACCAAAAAATGTCAGAAGAAATAAATCCTTTACCTTATGTTTAATGTGCTTTAAAGTAGGAAATCCACAAAAATACAATGCGCTCTTGTTGATTTTAGTTATCTTATTGTGCGTTATTTCTACGTGCCAAGCATCCAAAGGTATTGTTTTATATCTAGAAATGAAGTTGCACAACATTTACTCACACAGATTGACCTTTGGCTCTAGAAACTCTCATTACTCATTCAAACACTCGTTAATTGACAAACATTTTGACTTCCCTGTAAGGTGGCAATTAATTTAAGCCAGTTGCAATCTATACAAAGGACTATAAAACCCCATGTTATTGCTACAAAGAGACTACTCATTACAAAAAAAGACAAAACTTCAAGCCGTGATATGTCCCAATCTCACTATTTTAATTCATTGTTATTATCAAATTCTAAACTAGTAATAGTTCCATATGGTATCATTTGTCTTCACAACTATTCGTTCTTCACCAAGTGTAATCCTGTAATAGGCATTCCTCCTCCAGTTTGCTTTAAGTTTGACTAGTATTAAGGTTATGCTTCCATTTAATCTTGTAGCCTGTGTTAAATAAAGCTGACTACTTTCAGTGAGAGGAAAGTGAAAACCACACTTGTGTCCAACTCTCTGCACTGGATCCAAAGGCTTACATTCTTTTAGAAGTGGTCTGGAATTAGTGTGACGATGAATCACCACCATTATCGGATATTTGTACAGTTTTTAATCCTCTGTGTCATAAAAAGTTTAGTAATTCCCTAGAGTGTTCTTGCTGACTTAGGCATTGGTTCATCTGTTTTGCAAATTAACATTTGAAGAAAAGGGACAAATACTTTTATCATGCCACCCACAACAAGTAACGTCTAGTTCAACATTTTACATTTTTCAGTGAATATTTGGCATACACAAGCGTTAGTTAAAATGCCAATAAAAGTATTCTGATTACTTTTAGTCTACTCTAAAATAGTCACACCAGTGTTACCTTGTATGACATCTTTCTACTGCAGGGAATTTCTCTGGCCATGGTGACATGTACTGGAAATCTGCATCTTTGTCGTACCAGTACATTAAGCAAGCACTGTGAGTATTTCTTCGTTTCTCCTCTTCTTTTAGGCACTTATTACAGGATTCCATGGCCTGCAGCAGTCGTTTCTAAATTTTAGAGAAATTAGCGCATGTGAATGTGGCAACAAAACCTGGCACGGAAACATCTACACCAGGAAAGTGGATACCTGCACTTTTCTGATTAATGTGTCAGTTTTTTAATTGTAGCCTCACCCTTTCTCATGCCCCAGCTCTCCGATAAAAATAGGACAATTACAATAGAATGGCTCTGGAGAATAAAGATAACTCTTTTGCAAATATATTTCCAAAGGTTAGCTGTATTTTGCCTTTACATTTAACACACAAAGAAATATTGAAAATATTTTAGATGTTATAATAAAATACTGCAAAGTAACTACTGAAAAAGCTTCAAAACCTTATGGGTCATTCAAGCAGCAACTGTTGTCTTTTGTGAGAAGACGAAGTCCTGCCAACCTTCCACTGCAAACTATAGAAACAATTGACAGGCACACGTCACCACCTGTATGTATCTTAACGTCTAATCTGCATTTTTACTTTCATCCACTCTTTGATGTGCCCAAACTTACTACAACAAAAAATATAGCACTGTTTCCTATATGCAAAAGGAAAATATTACTATTTTATTCTTCTCCATTAATGTTTTACTGTTTGATTTGTACTTAAAGGCTTGTACCAATTACTGGTGTTCATGTGAGGAGATTTTCAGTAAAAGGATTTTTTTTTTTTTTAAATAAGTGTTTATTTTACCTAAAGACCTTCTGTATTTTTGTATGTATATAGGAACAGATTTTTCTCAAAGAATCTGAAACTAAATATTTGAATAGCTGATTAAAAACATGAACGAACAACAAGAAGTCCACATCCCTTACTTAAGACTTCTGCTTGTAGTAATTTAAACTAGCCTTGCTCCCCAGGCAGCAAACATTTCTATTTTCCTGTGGTCTTATCAAGTGTTAAACTTCTATCTAATTGCATATCTAACTGCTGATGAATTAAGAAGTTTAGCAGATTTGTTATGAAGCTTTTATAGCCAGCAGACACTGAAGGAACTTACCTCATCAATAAACGGGATTAATACTACAGCTTCCCATTCTTGCTGTTTTCCATTTAGGTCAGTTTTAAAATCTGGGGGATAATATTCTATAATAGGAGAGTCTTGACTAATCATCAAATGCTATGAAAATACAATAGAGGAATTAAACAATATAACAGACAATTTAGCACTAATTCTAGGAAGAGACAGAGGAAGGCCGGTATTAAAACTAATCCAGGGCTGAACAGGAATTCAACATTTAACTGTCCTAGTCTGAAATTGCTTAGCAAATGCAAACATTTGTATTTATTACTAACTTCACAATATACTAAGAATACTAAGAAGTATTTAACCACAGACCTAAAATTTAGAGGTAGATTAAAACTAAGAGGACATGCAAAAATATCAAGAAGAAAGTTACATCGACATAAAGCAGAAAACCAGTAAGCAATAGATAAATGCAATTTAATTCTAAATCCTACCTGGTAGCATTTAGGTAGCAAATCTTTGCTAGCTGCTGGAAGTACAGCAAGAAGCTGCTCAAATGGCATGAAAGGCTTTCCCAGTTCAAATTTGATTTTGAGTTCGCCAATGTTGCGAATATCTGACAGATAAGGTGCATAATGATAAGGATAATACCTGCAGCAAAAAAAACCTCTTAAGTTACTTGACTTAATTATAGCACAGCAATGTTCACAGATCAAAACCAAACAGAACTACATTCAATGCTCCCGGCATACAAGGTGAAATATCACTCCATCTTTAAGCAATTTCTCATTTGACAAGTTTTCTTACCAGCTCCATGATTGAACTCCATGGTAATAATAATGCAAAATCCATTGTATTGCCTGGACGTAACATTCAGCTTGATCTGCCAAGAAGTCACTTAAAAGAAAGATGGTTATTAGTTTTTCTCATTTTCACTGGTATATAAAAATTACTTAGCACCTTGTACACAGGAATGAAGATAGAGCATTTTGGGAACCTAGTAAGACCATAGTTTTCTAGATTCATTTAATACTAATAGATTTTTTTCCTCTGTGGTCCTCAAATACTTATTACAGAAAACTTGACTCTCAGCTTTTCTTGCGTTAGCCAAAAGCATCACTGCTGCAGTACACTGTCATGTGTTCCCCGCTTTTGACATGAATGAATATTCTGTCTTGTTTCAGACGTATGCAAAGACCTGTCTTTGGTGGCTTTTGTCAAAAAAAAAGAAAGAAAAAAGAAGAGAAAGCATACACTTACTCAGAAACTACTTCTACACCCATTTTAGTCATGTAGTAAGTTCTTTTGTATTGCCTAAACTCCGTTTCAAACAGATCATCATCTTCTGGTTCATCTTCCAATACAGCTGCAAAAGCAGTCATGGAAAAAAAAAGAAGGATTAACATTCACTTCTCTACTACAATAGGCTTGAAGACTTTCAGCTTTGACTAAATGCCTTAACTTTACTCCTCAATTCACAGTTATAGATGCTCATACCTTCCTTGCACTGAAAATAACATGAAACAATCAAACAAAATCTTTATCTGGAAAAAGTCTGGAAACCCGCTTTATAGTCCAATTAAAATAACAGAGGAGAGAATGTAAGCCACCAGAAAATAATCTAAGAAAACATTAAAATAAAGTTTAATCTTTTTTCTGTAACACCATCTTATATCCTAGAGTAATATGCATACATTTTTTACATTAAATTTCAAAACATGAGCAAAAGACATTTCCTACAAGCGGAATGAGTTTAAAAACATGATCAACACAACCAAAAACCCCAATGCCATATAAAACTCTATTCACTTTTTCTCACCTGTATAACAAAATATCTAGACACACAACTATCAAAAACGTAATGCTGAAGATTTGCTCATTCATTCCTTTAAATCATCATGGAAATCCTGATCAGGTAAGAAGCACTTCAAAAGCTTTAGCCCCATTCCCTCTCACCACAAGCCAGTGATGTGCAGTTCCATTTCCCAATAGCCCACTCCTTAACTCTTTCATTTAGATTAGGGTCATCTCTGACATGAAATTCTTACAGATCTTCCATACCTACACACAAATTAACAAGATTTTTTGTCATATGTCTATGAAAAAATTATTTGCACTTACTTTTAGGGGTCACTTCACCTTGATTTTTTTCTAAAGCAGCCAAACATATAGAATTTTCCTGAGCCTGTTAAATTAATATTTCAGATAAAGTAAAAATATAGAATAATATTCACATACTTCATTCACATCCATATAATCTGCAACTCAAGATGCCATAATTAAGTATATATTAAGTAGTATACACTACATTTCCTTCTCTTGTAATTGCCTTGGGAAAATGATTTTATTCATACAGATCAGACAAGGGAGCAGTCTCAAAATCTCAACTGCCTTTAAAAAATACCTGAATATTCGTTTTCCAAAATACAACTATTTCCAAAACTGTGCAGTACACATTTAAACACTTTTTCCTACATCATGCATTGTGCTACAGCACCAGTATGTGGTCAAATTTTTCATCAGTAAATTTTTAAGTTCAAATTACTTTTGTGGGAAGGATACAAGAAACTGTTTTAGGGAGTCAAACAAGCCAAACATTCACTTCATTCTCACACTACACAGTGTCTTTTGTGTACAGCACTGAGTAGCTTTCAATAAGCAGATCATGAAGCTGGCCCTCTGCCCCTGTACCTGCGATACGCAAGCTCCTGACTGTCACTGCCATTCAAAGGATCAGCCAAGCTGGCTAGCTAACACTACACAGCTGCTCCAAACTTCTCTGGCAAATAAGAAAACAACCACAAATAAAGCATACCTTATTAAAGCACGAGCTAACATCCTGTTCTTACAAACCACAAACTGCACTAAAGAACAGGATAACGACATACAGTGACAGATTAAACTTGAAGGAATTTCCTGCCGCTACTCTACACTCCGCTGAAGGTGTATATTGAAGAACAGCCAATGGCGGCGGGGCAGAGTCAAGATACAGAGAAAGGTGCCGTTCCTTATTAATTAGTTCTATCTAGAATTGCATGTTTAATAACTAATCTGAGATAGCTCACACCAATGAAACTGTTATTTATCTGTTGATTGTGGAACAGTTGGCCAATACCAAGACATGCATGACTGATCTATCAATGTATCTGACATGTATAAAACTTCCAGCAGGCTATGCATTGAAAGGTAAAATTACAAAGCACAGCAAGTTTGACCATAACTCACCCAGAAGTAGGTTTTGCTGTTGTTGAGGAAGAGGTAAATTGACATAAAACACTTACAGGTTTACAAGATTTCAAAAATCATGAGAACCTAACCTTGCCTTAACCATTTCATCACGCACAACCAGCAATGCACACAGGCAGTTCCTCAAATGGTACATTTCATTATCTTTTTCGACCTCAAGAAAATCTCAAAACAAACGTTTATGCCATTTAATTTTTCTAAGATCAAATCCTTCATTTTCAAAAATTAACATGCTTATTTGCAAAATTGCATATGTAAAACACCAACCTTTTGTTTCTTTTGTTTATTTTTTCTGGCTTCCTCTGCTGCAATACCAGCTGCCTCGTTGAGGTATTTATTGCCTACTTTACTTTCAAACCATTTGAGGTCTACAAAGACTTCACTGAAGTGTTCACGATCAAACTGTGCAGAAAGATTGAAGTAAGTTTAGAAATATTTGAGGGACATCAAATTTAGCGTGCTAAAGGGACAATGCCTTTTTAGTACATGTATTACATTATAACTAGAATCATTTGTACACAAACATTTTGTCCTAGAGCTACAACTAACAGATTGTTAGAAATCCTTTTTCTTAGCAATATATAACATATACACAAGCCATATTTTGTTTTCTTTCAGTAATGCAGTAAGGGGTAACAAAAAGAGTTAGATAACAATTCAATTTCAAAACTACTTACATCTGACAATTTTGTGAGATATTTCTCAAAGCGTTTTAAATTCAGATGCCCGTTTTCATTTATGTAACCTATTGGGAAAACAAAGTACATTTTTTAAATTAGTAATTTTAAAATGTTAATTTAAATGCTCCATAGATAATAGAATGGAATCTTGCTGGCTCTCTACAGAATGTATACTAAATGCTAAACATTCTAACATAACTAAAACGATCAATAAGCATTAATGCAGGCAAGTTAGTATTTCTACTTTACACAACTGAACTTGGTGTTCTTACCTCCCAGTTCTGGCAAGATAGCCATGTATGTTCTATAAAGTAGCGGCAGTGCATCATGATTAATGTGTAAATGAGGTAGATGAGGAATAAAATCATTTCCTACAAGGAAACCCATTAAGATCCAATCATCTATTATCCTTTCAATATCATATTCAAAGGAAATCTTGTCCTGGGCAGGGGGAAACAAAACAAAACAAAAAAAACAACATAAAACCACACGGGAGTATAATTTTTGTTACGATGCTTGCATAATAAGACCTCACACATTTTTTCAGTCACAGCTCCATTAGAACTTACTTTTACTGGCGAAAATTCATAATCAATATATTCTCTCATCAGTGATAAGTGCAGTAAATGAAATGTGGTTTCCTCTGGTGCGCATGCTCTGTAAATTATTCAAGCCATTAAATTAATTATTTATAAACACACTTTCAACATGAATACTTAATAAGTCCAAGGTTACCTAAAAGCAAGTAATCTTACTAAGATTATATCTTTGCAGGAGAAATAATGTATAAACATTTCTTTGAATCTATTTTAGGATTCATCTGGTTTGAGTCTATAAAATTCTGTAGTAGCATCTTCTAAACAGCAGATGTGACTGCACCACAGGGAAAACAGCTAGCTTAGAGAAAGCGGGGCAGCTTTGTGGAGTTCCATGTTGCATCAACTATTTTCTAAGTAATTATCCCATTGTCCAAAAAAAGGGACAACGCAACTTTGCGCCAAATCAAATAACTCTTAAGGTATTGTAGAACTAGCCTGAGTACACAGAGAGTACACAGATTCATGTGTAAACTGGCTGGGTTACATTCGCAGTCATTCAAAATGCTTCTTGTAAGAAAACAATGCATTCAACTTGAAAATATGGTCCATATGTGTTATCTATGGCTTCAACACAGACCAAAAAATGATAATGACAAACCTACTGTTTGTTTATGGTATAAATTAGTCAACATCTCTTCTGCCTTCTCTTCCTCTCTTCACTAAGATTACTTAAGACCCGAGCCAACACTAGGCCAAAATCAGTTAATACCTACACCAAAAGATTAATGAGCTAAAGACTGAGGTATTTTAAATTTGTAAAGGACTATTTCAACTTGCAGATACTGTAACTAGCCGGGACCACCTCCAATGACAAACCAGTATAAATACCTGGGTGTTCATGCAGACATAGTAGATTTTGGCCCAAATCCTCTGAGGAAGATGTGGGTGCTACACAAGCTTGTACAAAGACCACTAAGACGAACTCTGAGCTACACTTGGCTGCACAGAACTTCAGACCAAATTCTGTCATTTTTTAAACGTAATTTTCATATTGGCAAATCCAGGTTGACGCTCTAAGACCCTACAGACATTCTGCCCATTATTCTTCATTGCACTAGACTTGAAAATCCTGATAAAACAAACACTTTACCTCAATCAAGAAATTGCTGACAGATATTAATTTGCATGTATTTTTAGTATTTTCAAATTTCCAACTGTAATTACTCAGAAAAGTGACAATACTGACAGAAGGTAATTCCTGTAACTTCCAACAGTAAATTCCTGTAATGAGCAATATTATCCTGAAATTACAGGAGTCAAATATGGAACAATTCTTGAGGGAAAAAAAGAAAAAAGACACCTTGCCTTTTGATTTCATACTTCATTTAATCCCTCAAAAGGCCATAAAACTTTTATATTTAAAAATTTTTTTTAAATAAGGGAAAAACTACTTTTCATTGATCAGACTTAAGGTCTTTTAAAAACATTACAAGGTTACATGCCAACATTATCAACAGAATAAGTATTAGTGAAAAGTTGACTGCAGAAGGCTACGAAAATAATACTTATTTCTGATGTTTATCATATTGTCCTTGGCAACAAAAAGCACTTTTTATTAGCAAAAATGATGCATTTATCTAAACATGTACATGACTTATCACTGTATTATCCAAAATCCCTTCTGTATCAAAAAACTATATTTCTCTCTCTCTACTATTTTCTCCCTATATCCACAAAGTCTATGCTTAAGATCCTTCAAAGAAGGAACCTAGACACAGAACAAACCTGGCCACAGTAAGAGTTGTAAAATTATTTTTTCTATTACTTCAAAATAGCTCCATGTACATGCACAGTTCTGGAACAAATTGCCTTTTTCTAACTGACTGTAGCCCACAGGATAGTTCAAATGGGCAAATCCATAATAAGAGCATCCAATCAGGCACTCTAAGAGAGATTGTTTTAGTAATTATTCTAGTAATTTCTTTACATGTACAAAACCTGAGTTATAAATAAATTTTTAAAAGTCAACACCTGCATAAGACAATTATGGGAACAATGTCAAGAGAGTCTGGGCTGCTCCACTCATAATATGGAGGAAGAAGCACAACACATCAAAGCTCCAAGGATTTTTTTTTAATCAACTGTCCTGACAACATACGTTTGTCCTGTGTAAACTAATTCAAATGCACAATTTAACAAGTTGATTTCTCTAATTTTGTGTACTAACATAAAAATAAGCTAGGATTTTATTAATTTAGTATACAATCAATAAAAAATGTTTTAGTGACCCAGTATGTTTTTTATTTCATTTCATCACATATAAAGAATAAAGTTAAATCATTTCACCTTTGAGACTTTTTACCACCAAATCTGACTTCTTCTCTTAAGAGTGCAAAGTGTGCCTCATGACTCGTTAATCCCAGCATAATCTGTTACAAAGAGATATTAGAAAGGTCTTACTTCATTATTTTTTTAAAAAACTGTTACGCAAGATTCAATCTGTATAAAGAAATTTTGCTGTTGTGTTTCATTACAAATTCAAAAGTTAGCAGGAATACAAAATTACATTATTGTTTAATAACATTTTAAAACCCTGTGTGCTTAGGAAGACAGCAGACATGCACAGCTTATAAACTTGTGTTGTTTGTTTTATTTTAACTGCACATACCAAGTCAGCATCTAAGCCATAGAGACAATGTCTTGTGTTTGGATCATGATGGGGCTTTGCTTTTTCTGATCTGATGAACTCCATAATTTTATGCTCACCTTCCCCCGGAGTCTGCACAAATAAAACCAAAATTCATCAGTATTTTTCTGTAAGATAAAAAATTATTTAAAATAAATACTAACAAAATACATTAACCTCATGGCCTGATAAGTAGACTGTTACTCCTTGCCAGGATTTGTCTGTGGAAATCTTCATATTTACAAAATATTTAAGATGTTCATGCAATCTGGCCATGAATTCCGTTCCTGAAAACAGAAATCTAAGTTAAACACAATGCTTTTCACTAGACATTCAAATTGCATTTACATCTCAGAAGCATTAATGAAAAAAACAAGTAAAAATTTTGCAAGAGATGAGGGGGACAGCTGGTTCCCCTCCCCCCGCCAAGAGGTTTCATTTTTTCCACAGCAATCTAAAAAACTTTTAGAATGAGACAATATTCCAATCCTACTAAAACTTATTAAAACTTGTGTTCCCAGCTTACTCGAGCCTTTATCAACTTTGTCCTCCAATTCAATAAAATGCCTTAGAATAGGAAAAAAGTACCAAAACATAGATGCAAAAGCATAAATCCAGATACTTAAATGTAAATAATTAACAAATCATCTTACCTGGTGTAATGCAGTTGGAGTCAAATCTGGCTTCTGTAGGGAGAGTTTCTCCCTTTTCTAATGCCTTTTTAATTTTGTCCTCTGCCTCTTTTGCTGATCTAAAACCAAAGATGGTTGGAGAGAAGGAGTAGAGAAAGATTCATTTTATTCAAATGTTAATATCCTAAGTACATCTTTACTGACAAAATACATATAGCTGATTTTTTAAAGTGTTCAAAAAAAAGGGGGGAGGAAGAAGGAGTAGAGAAATTTAACTCCTGAACAGAGTTTGAACTTGTATCTCATATAACTGGAAGGCTCTAATACCGGCTTCTTTCCCCCTCCCCGCCTCCCCAGCAATGATGATAATCTGTCAATCTGTCATTACTCAGATACAGTTAATATTTAGATTACCAAGATTATCATTCAATGGCTGATCACAATGAAAGCAAATTAATGTTGAAAAATGTTGAAATAATAGGAACATTCAGGATCTAAATGTCTGAAAATGCTATTTTGGAACCATCAAGGTAACATAGTTAAATACAGCAGCAAGTTTGGAATACCAACAGGGTAGGAGGGGTGAACTAACTTTTTTATGGTCACTAATAATGGAGAAACAAACGAATATCTTAGCCTTTTCACCCAGAAAAAGAGAAGCCACCAGTGTCTTAGATTTTTATCCTTCGCTCAATTCTACTCCGATCTTCTATTTAGAACTCTTTCTTAATCTTTTCCTCTCATCCTCCTTTTTCCGTTAAAAAAAACAACCAAACCCCAGTAGCTTTAAAATATTTTGTCTTATCCCTTTCTCCCAGTTTGTTTCTGCTGTATTTCACTCAGCATCCCTGTACCATCTGACCCCTGGCTTTCTTTCGTTATAGCAATCTTTAAAGAAGCTTCCACATCCATCTCCCAAAACATGAAAATAATTCTTAACACTGTGAAATCTACTTGCAGCTCTGTATTTGAGCTAGGATGCTAACTGGTATCAACAGGAAACCAGAGTTTCATTAGAAACTGCATTTCTTCTATGACTGTCAAAGACCATTCCATCATAGTTACCAAAAAGGCATATCTAGAATTAGCATCCACAAATACCAAAGGCTCTCACAGGTTATGAAGCCATTGGAGACACCTGTAAAAGCTCCACTGTAGATTTATTTCACAGAAAATTTCATAGGGAAAAAGCTCCTCCCGCCCCCAAGTCCCACATACATGAAGAAAAATCTAAGCAATGAGCAAACTTTCCCTTTTAGAATCCTGATTTTACATATTAACATTTTACACTCATTTAACTAAAAATTTAAGCTACTGTCAAAGACAGGACCACTCATATTTTCCTTTTCATTGCATACATTTAGGTAAACATTTTTTTCAAGTGTTTACTATCCTAAAGGCAGAGCAAGAACAAATATTCTCACCTAAAACGTCTCCCACGCTGCTGATTCATTTTTGCTCTTGGAGCTACTCCATCAACTGCCATGAAGAAAACCTTCCTTGGTTTAATAATACGAAACAGTACTTCCAAATAGTGAAAAATATCAGCAAAAATCTTATCTTCTGAGATTCTGAAGTGAACATCATCATCATTTGGATGTGAACACTGATGTATAATGCCATTCATGTCCAGGTACAAGTTGTCAAATTCTGGAATCTACAAAAGCCACAGTTAGTACCCATTGGTGACAGCTGAAGCGGTGCAATCACTGCCCAAGGCGCGGCTGAGAGTAACGACCCCTGGAAAGGAGCTGGGGTGGGACCAGCTCCCTGGAAGCTGCTGCACACCAACGGGCCAACAGCATCTTGACTGGTTACGGGTTTGTCTGTGCTTGCAATCCGTTATGATTTCCCCAGTGAAGTCAGCTGAACAGATACCTGTCCTATCCTGTTCCTGGTATCTCAGGACTTCTGTCCCCTGTGCTCGGCCAATCTTCTACATTGTATAAGGGAAAAGTAAATAAAATTACGCGATTCAGGAAGAGATTTTTAAGTGTATATATATATACACACATATATATATATATATATAACCCCACTCATTTCACTGATTCAATCTTGTACAGCTGCACCATAAACAACAATAACCTACAAAACTGAGTACGCAGTTTCCAACAGTATTTGAAAAGCAAAACCAGCTGAAGAGCTTTAGGACTCTCCCCTGTTAACAAGCTTTACCATGCCCACCGCACGCTGCCTCCTCAGCCACGCTAAGAGCCACCTGTGAGTCTAGAGAGTGGCAATTACCAGCAAAAGCAGTAGAATTATCAATAATAACATAAATTTCTTCCCCACACTTTCCAAACATGTTTTTTTTCTGTCTAGTTCTCTGTTCTGATAACAGCCTTATCTGTAGCAGTCCAGCTCTCTTTTAAAGAAAAATCCTGAATGTACGCAAGCAACATACAGAGCATAAGCGCCAAACAGATGAATCAAAGGGTCCGTTATCTACCTTCTTGTTACCAAAACCTACCAAACTTGCACAAGAGCAATTTGCAATAAAGAAATCTATTCTTTAATCCACCGATAAGACTGCTCATAAAAATCCTCCTGTTATTGCAACTGGAAAAAGGCACTGCTACGTTTTCATGATTTTCTGCAGCATTGCTGTTGACGAATCTTCACGTAATTTTGAAAGGCATGTTGTTGGACGTGTATTTATCATCCAGACACAAAAGAAACATAACTCTGTTTGAGGAAGAGGAACAAGGAAGAGAAGAAACAAGGGGCAGGATCTGGAAGGATCTCCATTCACCTGCAATATCGAGTCTTCTGCTGTGCATAATGATCTTCAGTAGTTAAATTCAGTAACTAAACTGCTCTCAACATTCACAGACACCACATCATCCACACAGGCACCGTTTTCAGATAAGAAGAGAGTGAGGCATTGCACAGAGAGCATTCTAAAGAGACAAAAACTAAAGCTTTTATATGGAAGCAGCATACATAAGGAAAAGAGATGACCTTTTAAGAAGCACAACTATAATATGATTTTAAAGTAACGATGTTTTTTACATAGGAATTGCCTTTTATTCTGGGTATTTTTTCCATAGTAGCAAACAACAATCCCATTCTAGATGCTGTACGTGTCAGTCTGTATATTCAAGTGGTCTGGCAGAGAAAAGGAAGAATGGAGATACATGCTACTGCTGAAACCTAATATCACAGATAATAATCTAGACATTTTCTTTTCTCTTTTATACAGAATAAGTATTCCACCTAAGCCAAGAACATCACCTAATCTTTAGAAATACTAACTAGAGAACGATATTAGCATACTTAAGGCTGAGCTGTGCTTGTGGTTTCTCTTCAGAGCTCTAACAGCCTCTTTCAGAAAGCATCCCGGGTCCTACCCCCTGCTGCCATCCCCCAGGTCAGAGCAGGCACGGGCTGACTGCCCCGCCTGCCACAGCTCACGGTTCTTCAGCACAAGTTTAAAGCTGCCAGAAACCGCAGGGAGCAGCCCTGCCTTTTAACAGAAGAGCTGAAAAGCCAGCGTACGCTGCTGCTGCCTTGCCACACAGACAGTGCAACACACTGTTGAGAAATCCAGCAAATCATAAGCAAAGACCTAAGCTTTGATAATTACTTTGAAACTAGAAAAACGGGTCAAACATTCAGGTTGGGAATTACTTGAGATACATTGATAGAGCAGCTAGAGACAGCTGTTTAAAAAATCAACTTTCTCAACAGGTTTTTTTATTAACACTCAAACACGCGTTCAGTCATCACCCAACTCATCTTAGAACATCCTCTTTCAGACTATAAAACCACATCCACAATGGCAGTTAAAAACCGATAATGAAAAGTTAAGAACTTGGGTCTAACAGGTCCCAAACATGACTTCTCTGTAAACAACACTTTTTGTCTGACTGCTAAAAGCATTATTTGCAGCTTTCCTTTTTCAGGCTTTAACATACTTCTCAGTTTTGCAACTAACACACACTGTCCGACACACGCAACAACAAGGAAACGCGGCAGAGCTGTAAAACCTGCCCCTCGTCGTTACTGTGCACCGGCCGCCAGCAGCAGGAACTGTCCTGAACCCAGCAACCGGCAACTCCGACCCGCTGGTCCCCGGTGGGGGCGAAGGGCCGCCCGGTGCCGGGGAAGCTTCGCGGGCTTTGGGGGCACCGCGGCCGGGGAAACAGAAGCGAACGGAGCGAGCCCGGCCGGGGGGCCGGAACCGCCAGGGCTGAGAAACCGCTCCGGGCCGGCGCTGCCCGGGACCAGCGCGGCACTCGCGGCTGAGGCTCTGGGGGGCTGCGAAAGCTGCGCCCGCTCCCCAGCGGCCGCACGCCGCCATCCCGCCACTTCCGTCCGCGCCGCCCCGTGTGTCCGCGAGCGGGCCTCAGCTCCGGCTCGGCCCCGCCAGCCCGGCCGGGAGCAGGCCCGGCCCCGCGCCCCGCCGAGGGGCCGCTCGGGACCCCCCTGCTCCGCGGAGAAGGGCCCTTGGCAGGCAGCGGCGCCCCGCTCCCGGCTCACCTGATGCTCCTTCAGCACCTGGCTGAGGCAGGGGTACCTCTCCGAGATCCACCGGTAGAACTTGGGGACCCCCATGGCCACCGCTCCCGGCGCCCTCACCGCCCCGCCGGACCCAAACAACCCCGGGCCGCGCTCCGCCCTCCTTCCGGCGCGCCGCGCTGACAGCCGCGCCGACCACAGAGAGCGGCGGACAGAGCGGCGCTGCCGGCGCGGGGCGGGGCGGGGCGGGCTCCTCCGGCAGCGGCGGAACTGCCGGCCCGGCCGCGTCCGGTCCAGCCGCGCCTGGGCAGCGCCGGTGAGGGTTAAACCGTGAGGCGCCGCTGCTCGCCCTCTCCCCTGTCGGCTCCCGCCGGAGCTCCCAGGACGCGCCTCAGCGCCCTAGTCCCTATGCCATGGAGATCGGTAACTGCCGCAGCGGGCCCGGTGCCACAGTGCCCGGCCAGGAACGCTGATGGAACAATAAAGCCCGTGAAAGGGCACGTAAGGCGGTACTGCCACACACTGCAAAGATCATGGTAGAATCTAAAGATCTTATTTAGGAAAAATGTTCAGGTTTATGAGACAGTGAGAGCGCTTTTGGAAGATTACCCACTACTCACTAACAAAACCACTATAAACAGTAGTAAATTCAATATTTAAATTTACCCTCCAGTGTCCGGATTTCAGCTGAACTAAGACTTGAGTCTCATGAGATGGCATTACTGTGATCAAAAACTCATGGCATTGTCTCTCAGAATAGCAGAAACAAAAATCCTGTATAAAAATTCCAATTATATCCCATTGTAGGGTAAAGGGTATAATTTTCCCTGTGTCCCCCCTCATTTCCCTACAGTTTGAATGCCTAGAGAGGCATTACTCTAAATTAGTATATGCCTTCTGAACATATTTAGTCTACTCTTGTCCATGTCAAAACACTTTTCCTGAAATGGAGTCTGAAAAACACTCACCATAGCCACAGGTTTACAAGAGAGGAAGGAGGGAGCCTGTCTAGAACCTTTTTTAAAATGCATGTTGAAGTCACTGACACAATTCCCTGCCTGCTGCACGGGTCACAGCCGCACTGCCAGGGTCCCCTAACTGGCCACTCTGTGCCGTTTCCTTCAGAAGGGTCTCAGCAGAGCAGGCAAGGGCTAAGGAAACAGTTTCAGAACATTTTAACACTTCACCAGTTTCTGCATGGTGAGATTTAAGATCCCAAATGCTTTTCTAAACATAACCACGCCATGTGGAAGTAAGTCAAAGGAAACCAAAATTCAAGATCTACTGCTGAAAAGAAATACTCATTATTTTTAGAAAGCCCTTCTGAACTATGAGCAGCAAAAGCTGAAAGAACCACTTTACATCGAATCAGTATAAAACTTCAATGTCAGATTTTTTTAATCTACAAGTAAACTGAATGAGAAAAATCTTTACAAAAATATACAGTACCTTATATACTGCATTCTTTCAACACTGCAAACATTTTTCATATACGTCCATAAGGAACTTGCAGAAACTTGCAGTCTAATTTTTAAGTAGTTCCTATGTACTGCCTTCTATATGTATACAAAACATAAGTCATAACACCTTACACATCTGCAAGTGTATTCATAACATACTTGCAAGTAAATTGCACGTTTTACATAGACTTTGGGTTGATGATAAGACTGTTCTGGTGCTTACACTCACAAATCAACAGAAGCAACCAGCTATCACTGATTAATACCTTCTCAAGAATACTATAGCTACATCACTTGTGAATGGTATCGTTCCAAAGTGAACAAATTTCACATATATGGAGCCCAGCCCATATACATCTGGCAGAGCAGGTTGTCGTCACTTGCTTCTTGAATGAGGTAGTGAACATGCCCTTCAATAGATAAGGGCAGGCCTTTTATTCTGTTTCTAGTCTTAATGACACCTTGCAGCCGTTGTTCTATATCAAGGACGTGGGTTTTGGCCTGGAAACAAAAAAAGGAGAAAAAACAAAAAAGAATGGTGTTACTATCCATGAACTTCTTAAAATGCAAAAGTATTTATTAGGACATGTTTGACATCTATATGCTAGTTTAACACAAACCCCAAATGTCTGCACCACTTACTTTGAAAATAAAGGATACTCACTTTTAAAAATAATTCTTTAAAGTGGACAGATTATTGGTCAAGTTATAACTTTTGCTTTACATTTTTACAGGTAAAATTTTTGGAGAAGAGTGAAAAAACTACCCGTATGTATTTGAAAACATTAAAATGCTTTATATTTCATACAATCACTTTCGAACAAATGCAATTTTTTCCCAGCCTTTTTATTGGAATTCTGGGTAAAATTAAAGAATGTACCTAGTCTGTAAATTTTAGACCAAAATTATGAGCAACTGAAAATGTCTAATAACAGGTTATGCTGAGCAACATAAAAAGAGAGTGGCTAGTTCATACCAATTACACGCACACATTTTCTTTTAAAGCTCAAGCATAACATTGGCACCTATCCAGAAAAAACAGTTAACATCTACAGCTCTCTGGGTGGTCCTGTAACTAAAAGAAAGGTAATGTAGACACAGCATGGTTAGTAATTGTTTGAAGGCCAGGAGATTCTCTGTGCTCAAACAGCTCAGCCACATTCTTTGTTAAAATACAGCTACAGTACTGTAGTTGGCCCTTATCCCCAACTGCTGTGTTTACCTCTGCTCCGTTAAGTTTTATCTGCTATTACACATAATTATTAAGAGAGAAATCAGACTTTTTGCAAAGGAGAAAGAACATAAATACTACATGTTGTGCAAGCTGTATTTTGGATGAACAATCAAGTATTTATCAGCAGCTACAGAAGAAACAGTACATATTAAATCCTTTTTAACCATTTAAAAAAAAAATTAACCAAATTTTAAAACCAAATTTTAACCAAGTATTCCTTGACATGTAACAAGGCACACATTTATTCAGTAATAAACATACACTAATGAAAAGCACAAAATATGCATGGAAAGGACTCCAGGTGTTACCATCACTAAGTCTGGAGCACTGTGCAACAGTCAGAGTGAGGGGAAGCAGGAGCCTCCTCTCTCTTACTGACTGTTTCTGTTGATCTTGTCCTTCATTTAATAGCACTACTAAGAGAATAACACGCTCTGTTTTGTTTGGTTCTTTAGTAGACAAATTATATTTTCTATCAATAAAAACAGTCTCTTTATGGATAAAAATTATGAACACAGATAATCAAGAAGAAACAACCAGAAAAATATTTAAATGAAAGAAAAAACCAAGAAAGTTAAGGTTTCAATTAGAAAATACAGAACTTGCAACCAGAATGGACATTTGAATATCTTATGCTATGGTTGTTTTCAACTAACCTTTTCATTGACAACTTCTCCAGTTTCGTTCACCTGTGCTTTTGTATTCCCTTTAACAGGCTTACTCCATTCCACAAGAGGATCATGGAGAAAAGTCTTTAAGACACTAAATAAATTTAAAATAAAAAAAGGATAAGATACATATAATAGATGTAATTTTCAAACCAAGAACACTGACAGGAGTCTAAAGTTAGTGCTGAATATTTATATTGTTTTATATTTAACTGCATGTCATGGTAAGACTGAGCTGTATGACAGGCATATGCTGGAACTGGTGTATTTGCCAGCAGTTACTGTTTCAGACGCTTACACTACAGAGAACCTTTCCAGAGTTTGTAGCAAAACCAGTTGCAGTACCTCATTAGGGGCTCCCTTTGGTCTCGCATGAGCCTCATAGTCACTTCACAAGCTCTTCGGAAGAGACCTTCCGTTCCCATTGGACCCATTCCATTAACCATGTTGTGAGTGAGACGAAAAGGAACAATTTCCGGAACTTCAAAAGTTTCTCCCTTTATATTGATAAAGAAGAGTATACCCTAAGCATTTTAAGCATTATTAAGGGGTAACATTTGCATTGGTTTTAGGTTTTTTCACCATTTTTGTCAGTGGCAGTTTTCGAGCTGACAAAAAGATGTTTGCTCACATCACAGTCCTTCTCAGCTGCTAAAGAGAAATTACAGTGAATAAAGGATACCAACATCCAATTAACCTTTTTCTCTGTTTTACTACACTAATTCAGGGTATAAAACTTTATACTAAATATATATATAGTTGCTCTGTAGTCTCATGCAAAATGCTAACTTTTATAATATGCAAGTTACCTTAAAAACTTTTTTCTTTTTTTTTAATAAGGGTTATGCAGGGCAATTTAGGCTTACTAAAAGGAAAGCAGGAGAAATAAACTACCAATATCTCTGCCTCACTTATCTGAATTAAAGAGAGCACATATTTCACACCAAAAGCATCTTTCAACAGAAACACCAAAACTCAAAATCCCACTCTGGCCACAATTTCTGCTGTTCATTTTTACAGAACCACTGGATTTTTTTGTGCTGAATTTGTGTAAAAAAAACAAATAAACTCTTCACAGTAGAATTCCAAATGTAGTAATTGCAGCTTTGTTTGGAGGGTGGCAGTGGAGAAAGGAGAGACACAAAATACAAACACATGAAAATTTGGGCTATTTTTCAGTGTATCTACATGAGCTCATCTGATACTGGCTGAATCAAAAAGCTCGCTTTCATTAGTGCAGTGTACAGAACAATCACGTACTCTTTACATACCCTAGCCTGTTTGTTTGATATAAACAAGAAACAAAGTGAGAGACAGAACATTAGACATGTTAAAGTAAAAAAAGTGGGGGAAAAAAACCCAGCACAAGACAACAACAGAAACGTATAACTTACATGTATGTAAAACAAAGAGCAAGTTCAGGAGTGGCACATCTCACCTTATTGAAAAGGCAGTTGAAATCCACATGCACACATTCACCAGTCAGAGAATCAAACAGGATGTTCTCACCATGACGGTCTCCTAGACCGAGTATGTAACCGACCATGGACATAACTGCCACAGAGCGACAATAGGCTGACCTACTGTTGTACCTGCGGAAATATCAATCAGATATGTCAAAGTAAACTCCTTGGGTTATCTATCTTTTTTCAGTAGTATCGTTAATGTTTAGTGAAATACACCAAGTAGATATTCCTGAGCTAGCCCAACCCCAGTCACTCACCAGGAAGTAGGATCAGGAAACGTTCTAAGGAACCATTCATGAAAGAGAGGAGGGTGACGAGGCAGAAGGACTTCTTTGAACATTTTCAGCTTTTCAGATAAAGGTGCTGACTTTGGAAGCATATGCTGACGCAATTCTTTTCCAGTCATATAGATACCTGTAATAGACCTCCTCAATTAGGCTAGAAAAAACCCCAAATATAAAGCCTTGTACATACTATTACAGTGTCGTATTTTAGAGAAGATAACCACCTGCATAAAGTTGAAATAAATGAACAAATGGAAAATAACCCATAGAACATGGTGGTGGTGGGTTACTGGAAAGTAAATAACAAATCATAATGTTAACTGAAAGAGAAACAAAAAACCCAACCCTCACAAAGCCCTGAATTATATTCAGCTGAGAAGTTTGGAGCCCCAGACTCCCAGACGTCTGCATACACCCAGATAAAGCGTGAAATTTCCTCCCAAAATGTTATTGCACTGACCAGGAAGTTGCTTTGTTAACAAGAAATTCAAAAGCAATCTGATCTTTTACCTGGAAAGTTGCTGTACCATCAACCTTGATTCAATCATAAATTATCTTAATCATCTCACACAAATGTAAGAGAAAGGAAAAAACAACAGATCAAATCTAAAGAAAAAGTCCACGGTCCTTTCTATTATTCAGTGCTGCACATACATTCCCATGCTGTTGCACTGCTGCTGAAATTATTTACATCATTGTATAAACGAGTGCATTGATTGTGTTATCAGTTCTCATAAGGAACTTCTTTATTGCAAACATCAATTGTCTTTCATTTAAAAGTCTACCACCCATATAAATAATTATCTACTACAGATATATAATTATATATTGCATATATAATTATATATTGTATATAATAATTATATATTGCAGATAGTTAAAAATACACGTGACTGCATCTTAGAATTTAGTGTTTGCTGTTTGTCTCATTTAATAATAAAGATACAACGCCTTTAAAAAAATAAAATATGACTATAGTCTAATATGTTTCTTTACCTTTCTCCTTGTAAAGTTTTATGAGGATATTTCTTAAACCAGCAGTATTGTTCACCCATTCAATTATGCCACATTCGTCATTTAACGGAATAACTGCATAGGTTCGAATATGGAGTTCTCGCCTACGTGACTCTGCATCTTTTCTTAAGCACTATTCACAAAAGAATGAGAACAACAGATAACATAGGTATGATCGAAATGTATCAATAACATTAACCATTATATCTATTTTCCAATCACAAGATTTAGAACTTAAAATTTTAAGCTTTGCTGTCTGCAGTAGGTCAAATGCAAGCAAAATGCTCATCTGTTCTCCAAAGTACATTTAAAAATATAATTTTGCAATAAAATTGTCAAACTGCATAACTTGTACCTGGCTTAAATCCCTTAAAAACAGTATTTGAAATAAGTGTCTTAGTGTTTCAGAGATGCTATCATTTGCTTTAACCTCGTGGAAGACATAGTACCTTAACCATATTGCCAAGAAGTAAAACATAACAAAAACACTTAGTATGGCAACACTTTTAGTATGAAAACATGAATTTACCTATTTCTCATAAAAATATAAGAAAATACTGAATAAGAAATATGAAGCATGACAGCAGAAAGTTTGCAGTTATTTATTTACTGTAAATAACCTTTCCTGCATATTTTTGCTGGAATAAGTGATTGTTTTGGCAAAATGTTCTATTTTATTGTTGTTTTCACAAGTCTGTAAGCATTTATACATTATCAATTGCTATTGATTTCCACTGAAACAAGATATATTGCAACAGTTTACTTTTTTGCCAGTAAGCTCTATCTCAAGGTAGGCAGAATGACCATGAACCAGCACTGGGCCCTTGTGGCCAGGAAGGCCAATGGCATCCTGGGGTGTATTAGAAAGGGGGTGGTTAGTAGGTCAGAGAGGTTCTCCTTCCCCTCTACTCTGCCCTGGTGAGACCACATCTGGAATATTGTGTCCAGCTCTGGGCCCCTCAGTTCCAGAAGGACAGGGAACTGCTGGAGAGAGTCCAGCGCAGGGCAACAAAGATGACGAAGCATCTCCCTTACGAGGAAAGGCTGAGGGAGCTGGGGGTCTTTAGCTTGGAGGAGACTGAGGTGCGACCTCTTTAATGTTTATAAAGATATAAAGGGTGAGTGTCATGAGGATGGAGCCAGGCTCTTTTCTCAGTGACAGCCAATGGTAAGACAAGGCGTAATGGGTCCAAGCTGGAACAAGAGGTTCCACTTAAATATGAGAAGAAACTTCTTCTCAATGAGGGTAACAGAGCCTGGACCAGGCTGCACAGGGGGGTTGTGGAGTCTCCTTCTCTGGAGAAATTCAAACCGGCCTGGACACCTTCCTGTGTAACCTCATCTGGGTGTTCCTGCTCTGCCAGGGGGATTGGACTGGATGATCTTTCAAGGTTCCTTCCAATCCCTGACATTCTGTGATTCTGTAAGGGTGTGGTTTTTTGGTGGTTTTTTTTGTTTGTTTGTTTGTTTGTTTTTTCTTGTTAGACAGTTCAGCGTTTTGTTCTGGTCAACAAGTAAAATGCATCTCATTGTCTAACTCATCAAACCTTATTAATAAGGGAGTTGAATTCCATGAGCCGACAGTCTTTCCTTAAATCATCTTTTGGCTTACACATCATAATGTAAGATTTCCCATCTGAACCTTTCAAGGTGATCTTTTTTGGCTTTTGAAGTGAGGCAAGAATTTCCACCTAAGGAAAAAAAAATTCTTTATTAACACCTGTATCATATCACACAAATTCAAGTGTCTTACTGTAAAAAAAAAACATTGCAGCCAATCACATTAGCACTTCCATGGTGCTACAACATACTAACCTCAAGACAAAACTTTATCTAAGTACCAAGAGATCACACATCTGTCTCAGGTTGTTATGATAGAAGCCACTCAGTTTCTATGAAAGTAATGATGAAGTTTCCTACTCATTCCTCTGTTTCTAGGGAACCAAGACACATTCGCAGCTACATCTGTTGACATGAACTTTAAAATGAGGTGACAACTAGAGACTCACCGTATCGTCAAAGCCTGCAATGTAGGCCCAGCATCCAGGGAAAGGGTCATGGTTGGTGTGTGTTCCAGGAACTGAAGGAAGAGTTGGTATCATTACAGATTGTAAGGGAATAAGAATTTCACTAAAAGTTTGCTCCTCTACTAATCTCTTAAGTGTTTTGAAATGAATATTCATGCTTAATGTTAAGCTGTTTCCATCAACCTTGGGGAAAAAAAAAAAGTTGTTCAAAAGTTAGCAAGAAACACTTTAAATATTTTTGCTATTTCACATTAACTAATAAACATAACAGAATCGTAAATGCTTATAGTAATAAGAAAAATGGCAATTTATATTTCAAATTAAATGGGAGTGGTCACAAGTAAATACATCTGGCCTTTATGACACATGTATTTTTCACTCTGAATGTAAATACAGAATAATGAAATAATTTGTTTCATTTTACCTTTATTATGAAGTTAATTTGTTCACAAAACACAAGCAGCCTGTTTTTATAATAAAACACTGTGAAAGTTATTGGGCAAGAATCATACACAAAAGCACAAACCAACGGAAAGCCCCCACACTGTGAAAAGTACCACTATGTACTGAAATATTTCACAACGTGCTCAATTTAGAGCTATTTTCTACTTTTTTGGATTATTTTTATTAAGTAAAAAAAAAAATTTATGAGTTAATGTAGCTTCTGTTAAATTGCAGTAATGTAATGAATTGGCTAATAAAAGCTATCAGAAGAAGCTTTTATATAACATTTTTGAATAATCCTATTAGGTGCATTAATTTGTTTATTTTTGTAAGTACCGGTTTGTTGCATAGTTCCAATAGCTTGTCTGTAAGGCGTGTTGCATCTCCAATAAATTTTCCTAGAGATTCCTTCATGTGAATAGCTTTGTTCAGAATTTCCTTACATCTATTGACACGCATAGGGTAAGAGGACTGAAAAAAAAAAAGGAAAGTTAAAATTTATTAAACAAGTCAAATCAATTAAAGAATCTTAAGAAAAAAATGCAACAAACACAGTAATGAAGATACTGTTTTCTCTACTTACTGCTTGTCATATTTAATATCTGGACAAGCATGTCCTCCAACTGAAATCTGGTATCTGAACAAGTACTAAAGTGGTACGGTTGGGGTGTTTGTATGTGTGTGGGGGGTTACTTTCTGAAATCTTTCTTGGGAGTCCCATAATATAAAGGCCAACATTCAAGAATATGCCAGTGTATCCTGAATGTCATTTCACCAGCCTTAAAGAAATAGCATGCACCATGCTTTCCAGTTTGCTTTGGAATGACCTTGCTACCAAGTAAGTATTAGGACAAAGCGGTATTATCCATCTCATTTTAATCAAGGCACAGAGCTGATTCTTTGATTATAAAACTGGAAGTACTATTACAATTACTAAACCAAACAAAATCTGTTTTCCATCACCACCTAATTCATCAGCTATTTGTTATTCAAACTTCCTTTCCTGGTACATCATACAAGTCAGGATGTTAGGTATGTTAGCATTCTAATTTGGTACATTTAAACTGTAAAATCTGAACTTTAGACTGCAATAAAATATTTTGCAGTGATGGCACTGATACCCTGTTCCACAATACTGTATCACAGCAAATGAAACTCTCAATTCCTTCTTATCGCCCTAAAGTAAAATAGGTTATGTTCACATTTATCTCTGATGAAAACAGTTTTACAAATCTAATAAAGATGTAGCTATACATGATAAAGTACCTTGGACACAGCAGTCATCATCCACATTGCTTGCTGTGGATAGGCTAAAAACACTTTAGCAACAATCCCCATCAGAACTGCAAAGACTTCATCATGAGAATGGCAGATTCGGGAGATTAACTGAGAAAAAGCTGTCAGAAACTGGTAAGGTGCCAGGTGATTTGTGTGCTCTGTAATCACCTTATTTATTTTAGCTAAGTCATTTTTCATTTGAACACGTTCTGAACGACCAGCTGAAAAACACAAGATGACAAGATTATATTCCTTTTTTTCCATTGAAAATGAAAAGCCATTTCAATCAAGCCTACAGAAACATTTTTTGTTGGTAATTTTCATAAGGCAAAAGAACTCAAGGATAAGGAAAGGCTTCTACTGTAAAGTTCTTTTTAACATAACATATAGTGACTTAATACATATACTATTAACTAACCAGAATGACAGGCAATAAACACAGATAACAGGAACAGACAACAGTGAAAAAGCTCTCACTATGCTCTTCAAATAAAACACGTATTATTCTTCCTACATTTATACAGTCCTAAAATTACACGCAGCCCTTTGAAAGCAACCACAAGGCTGATGTGGCCCCTGGTGAAAATGAGTTTGATACTCTTGCTCTAAAGTAATGCAATGGCATAAAACAAAAACATTCCATATATTTCCCTGGTAAAAGTGTTTAGTGGAGAAGACACAAAGGAAGTCTTTACAAAGGATGAAATTAGCACATCTGCTCTTATCTCCATCCCTGTATCTGAGGACCCAGCATGAGTAGCACATCAAAACCAGATGAAACAACATCTGATGTGCCTGCAGTCAAATTCAGTTGACCTAAGCATACAGAACCAGGTCAAGATCAAGGAGCCACAACTCTGCTTCACTCTAGACCCGCAGGCAATATTTGCAATTTTCACTTGTACAAAAATCTCCCACCCAAACCACATCTATGGTAGCAGTTTCACACACCCCAATGCTGCCCATAGAATTCTTTTTCCCTCATTTAAATGTCAGTAAAATTCCTTCAACAACTGGAACCAAGACAAATCAGAAAAGAGCCCCAAAGCCTAACGCTTTACTGTAGCAAGTGTATACAAAACCACTACTCATTACTCATGAGGCAGCTTAGAAGAGGCGATAGGTAACATGCAAGGATCTTCCCCAAATCTCTTTATTGACTTAAGTTACCTGAGGATCAATGCTATGTCATTATATATTTTTTTTTAAAAGTTCTAGAGGGTTTAATTAAAATAATTAATACTCTCCTGCATATTAACATCCTGTAATTCAAAAGACTAATAGTATTTTCTTGTCTCCATGTGATCTTGAGTCTAAACAAAGAACTGTAAATATACTTTTGAATATATAAGTGAAAGGGCCGTGAAGTATGACACAGGAAGTATGTACTGGGAAAAAATGCTCCACCTTTGTCACATTCATATGCTTTTGCCCCGAAGTCCAGCCACAAAGACAGCATTCTTGGCATTGACTGATAGATGAATTGGTTTCCATACTGGAGAGACCTGTGATTACATGTTTAAATCGCAGCACGTTAATGATTTGTATTAGAAGCATTACAAAGTTTACCTCCTCAATTGCTTCACATTCCATTCTGGACTTCAGAAATTTATGTTCAGCATTTTAATACATCTGCAATAACTAAAAGCTTCCTAATATACAGAGGTTTTGTTTTTATTAATCACAACTGCAGATGAAACTATCTTACACAAGACACAGACAACACTTGCTTAGGCAGAAGTAAAAGTAATCAGGTATGAAAACAAAAGGAAGCATCCAGTATTTTGTTTTACGGTATTGCATAAAATTTGAGTCAGTCTAAAATGTTGAAAGACAATATATTCCTATATATTTTTTTTCAGTATAATAGCCATCCTTCTACAGAAACTAAGGAAAGTTCCCCTAGGGTCTAACCTCCCAAAATGGTGAACTATGTATCTAATCAGATCTCCTTGTTTTTCCATCTTGTTGTCAGTTACCATCGGCATTAGTTTATCGTAGTATTTAGCAAGATAAAAATGTCCATCTTCCCATTCTGGCAAGAAAACTGTAACATCCTGCAACAAAACCAAAAAGAGATAATTGCTTTTGAGAGGATGGTAAAAGGAAAAAAAAAAAAAAAGAAGATCTCAAGAAGCAAGAATCTTGTATTAGTTACCTTCATGCAAAGTACATGCAAAAAAGTATTAATCGCAACTTTTTAACTCCAAAATTTTAATTTTGCGCCAAGATAAACGCCTGTACAAATTAGAAGTCTGCTCTTAAAATACCTTTTGGATTCAGACACAGCAAGATAATTTAAGAGAAGATGATACGGCATACCTCAACTAGGAAAAATTTTAGTTTAATTAAAAATATTATAATCAAGTTCCTAATCTTGGTAACTCAATACTGAGTTTCTCTTAGGTTTTTGAAAAGTGAAACAGCAGGATGGTTTTCACATCTCTGTTTTCCTTCTAAAAGCATGATGTTTAAAAGAATAACAAAAAATGGTGTGACATATATTAGAAAAGAAATAACTCAGCAAGTGGCATATCCATTCTCTAATAACACTGGCTTGTTTCCAGTGCCAATATTTAGACACTAGAGAATTCTAGGTGTTAGCATTTTAATATAATCCATCAAAATTCCATGAGTTTCCGCCATTTCAACCTTCCTTGATTTGATACATCCATTAGATCCATCACATCCATAAATGACTGTTACAGAAGTATTTTAATTAGTAAGACAGTAGTAAGTATTAACAGTATCAAATGCCAAAACTTGGATAGGAGACATACTACTTTTAAGGAAGCACAGAGATCTGTGTCTGCTTTAGGAGGTAATATTAATCAATGCCAAAACAGTATTTCAGAGGCATAACAGGATGAAGCAGTGTAATGCTGTATTGTTGAAGAAAAACATACCAGTTGCCTCTTGTCCTAGTTCTTCAGCAACTGGCAGCATATTTAAAGCACAGATATAAGTCACTACCGAAGAGAGAAGTAACACTGCAGAGCAGCACAATGTGTCATCAAGTTCTGTCACTATTTAGAGTAGCTCACATTTTAGTGAGGAATTCTAATTTGTGCATGCATAAGAAAAAAGCCATGCTCCTGTAATTTTTTTTTCTTTTTTTACTTTAAAAGAGCTATATTAGGTATTCTTAGCTTCCACTGTTGGGAACTGTAGACTTCTCTGTATCGATGTGTTCTATTAAAGCTAACTCAGACAGTTACATCTTTACAAGAACTACTTCCCTCCTACACATTGATACACCTTTCAATCTCACTTATGTTATCCTTGGTTGACATAATCCATAGCATAACAATAGCTTACTTAAGGGATATATTATTATTACTACTATTAAAAAATACTGTATTGTTAACACTACTAAATCAAATTACCTTATACTTTTTCATAACTGCATTGCTTTCAAAGTTAGCAGTTTCTTCCATAAATCTGCCCACTAGCAACATTGCCCGGCCATGGATGAGCTGATTTTTGGTATTGCACGGTGCTTTATTTTCAGGGAAACATAAATCAACTCCCTTTTGGAGAACAATGAGTGCTTGATGAACCTCACCCTAAAGGAAAGAGGAAAACATTTTACATACTTCAAATAAGAGAGATGTAAAACTTCCACCTTACAGTTATTATTAAGGCAAAGCTTTGTCCCTGGGTGTGTTCTAGACCATTCTGGCTGTGGTCAACTGAATATTACTGACTTCAAATGCTTCTTATATTCCCTTGTTATCTCAGCATTGTTGTCCCTTTAGGTTTGCCGCAATAATTGCTCCCATATTTGCAGCCTACCTCTATTAGCTAAAAGAATACAAATTAAGGGAAGGTCTACTATTAAGATAATTTAAATTTGCCTGTGCTGTTCTGACAGAGACAGGTAATCCACCAGATTTATACACAGCTGCCAGAAAAGTGAATGGATGCAGAAAAGATCTGACTAGCAGTTGGAGGTAAAAACTTCCTGTGGCTCAACCACAATCAGAATGTGTTCATAGTCTCAGCTGACATATTTTGTTCTACGTACACTGATTACGTGCCTTTTTCTTGGAGAAAACTAACGATTATTTTCTTGCATGTAAGAAAGTTTTATTTTTATTTCCTTTACCTTGGACCACAGCCACTTTGCTCTTTCTACATAAAGTTCTGAGAGCGCAGATTCCCCGGCATTCAGAAGAGCATTATAGGCAGTCTGGTGATGACCGGCTTTTCTTGCAACTCGGGCGCTCTGGAGCCAACACTGACCAAGCAGCTCACTGTAATCCTGGCTGCAGAGATATAATACAATTTCCTCAATAAGCTACATACTACATAGTGATCACTTAAAATTATTTGTAATATATCTGTTTCACCTTTTTTCCATTTGCTAGAAACAAATACTCT
Organism: Pampusana beccarii; assembly: GCA_013399365.1. Lineage (NCBI taxonomy): Eukaryota > Metazoa > Chordata > Aves > Columbiformes > Columbidae > Pampusana > Pampusana beccarii. Next base: position 144,469 of record VWYH01004154.1, on the reverse strand, counting down.
TTCCCCATTTCTCCCTTACTTTTCCTAGAGAAATCAGTTCTACCTTCTATTTTGAACGTACACAATATTGGAGAGGACTGCTTTTGTCCACAAGATAAATTTCCACAGAGTTTTGTCTTCTCTCTTCTAACAGGCATATGGAAAAACAGGATATTACTGAGAATACAACATAGAGAGACAAGAAATAATCATGTTCTCACCTTTTACTGAGACTAAGCAAAGCCCTTCTCAGTGCTAAAATGGGTTCTTTGGCTCTATAAGAGTTCTGGGTCATTTCAATACGAGCGCACCAATTCAGGGAATCTCTTCCGTGATCACCAGCTGGTTGCTGAAACATTGGTCCAATACTGTGTTCCAACTCACACAGCATATGCAACCTGTGTTAGCAAAATCAAGGCAAAAATTGTTGAAAATTAGTTGCTGTTTGAGATACATGCAAGTTTTACATAGCTTTTGCCATTTTCTTTCTAAAAGCTGGATATGTAAGTCATTCTAAATAGTATGACTTCTTTTAAAAGAAGCAAAAATGCAGCAAAACTAAGCACACAAAATCAAGGGATTTGTAAACTGATTAGTTATTTTGTCACTATCCCTTTGCCAACTGCTGAACACAGACAACGAAGATCACTTGGAGAGGAAGTCAATCTTCAGAAAGACTTTTTCCAACCTTTCTTTTAGCAATAATTCTTAACAAGTCTAATATTTTCAACAAATAACGTTTTAAAGGCAATATATTGTTACTTAAACACCTTCTTTACAATAAAGTTAGTCCATTTATTTAAAAATGCAATTATTATTAGCTGTCACTGTACAGCTGCAAAGCTGAGAGGTTGTAACCACGTAAGTTCTTATTGACAGAATCTAAGTGTAGTAGGTATATCTGACAGAGAAACAGTGACTGCTCAAAGGCTTCTGAATAGCCCAGAACAATGGCTAAATCTAAATATTTGGAAACACTTCTGTCTCAATACTCAAGCTCTATTTCCTAAATAAAACACTGAAAAAATTACCAATGCAAAACAGAATGAAGACGTAATTAACATATACTTCAACTAGCTAGTTTCATGTACTATCTTGCCATAATGATGCATTTACAGTGCAGAAGTATTAAGGCTTTTTCATTAAAATAAGGCTACTCACTTCTTAGCCTACTACAGCCAGCTGCAAATTTTATTTTTAAAAGTATAACTACTGAATGGCACGGGGTTTCAATTTCTACTGCTTTTCGTTGATCTAAGAAGGGAGTGCTTTTAGGCCACCGTACAAACTAAAAGCAATGCTCTTAAGTCAATGGACTTACTGGCCTATATGTACTGCTTTAAGCATGTAGTTAAATTATTGATTTTTATTACCTGATGTTTACATAAACTTGCTGATTTTGAAACACTATATCCAACAGTTTTATTATTAACATTTTTCATGGGGGATAAATATAAATTCCAAAAAACTCAAAGGTTTCCAGTTAAGCAAGCATATAAAAAAAATTAAAAAAAAAAAAAAATTTTATTATTAAAATTTTTAATGGGGAATAAAAAAAAAATCAAAAAAAAAAAAAGAGATGACAGAAAATGCAGATCAGTACCATTTTTTGTGGAAACTGAAGCTTATTACTGCTGCATACTTGATTATGTGATTTTTGGATTTCAAAATAGTGACATGAAAATCAGAAACCTGATAATGTGTTCATATCCTCGCTGATAGGATCCTCTTTCAAAGCTCGCTGCTGAAAGGGGTACAATCTGTTCTGCTCGAACAACCTTGAGTGTTTCATAAAAAGCTGCTTTGTTTTTCTTCTTGGCTGATAATAATAAATGTCCTAGTCTGACACTCCAAGTAGTGGACTTCACATCTTTGGGGAGAAAAAAAAAAAAAAAGACTTTCAAACTCTGTTCCTTTAAGCAGCTTAATCTGAACATGCTAATTTGTCTTAACACACTACTGGAAAAAAAAGTTTTTCTCAGAACTAATTAATAGAATTATAGAAATACTGTCTAATTCCACCCCAAAATCCACCTCCCCAAACAACTCCAGAAGAAACTTGGCCTTACATTCACTTGAAATTTCTACTCAAAGACTAAATAGTTTATAATCAAATACATTTACAAGACTAAAAAAATTAAAATAGCTGCCCCTTGATTCAAGATGATTAGACTGAAACATACACTTGTTCAGAAATGCAAGGGAGTATTCATGTTTTGGTATCATGATAACTTACCTGAAGCCAAATAATTTTCCAGTAAATCCCATTGTGACAGTTTCCAGGCTGCTTCCACTCTGTAAGTGTTCAATTCAGAAATCCATTCAGACCTATTAAAAGAAAATGAAGGCAATAAAAGCTTGTGCTGAAGTCAATTTTTTTTCCTTCCCCACCCCCCTAGTATGTTAGTTCTACATTATATTAGCAAACATTCTCTATATGAAACTACTCTTACTTGAAAAGAAGCACGGCAAGCTTGATTCTAATAAAATTCAGTTAAAAAAAGGATAGGCATTGATTAAAAATACTAGCTGTACAACATGGTCCCACAAATTAAATTTCCAAGCAGTGTATTTAACTTCTACGGCACATTTTAAAAGTTACCATCTTCCATTCCATTTATGCTATTAGGCTACAGAATAGCTACGGAACAAGTAACATACAAGACAATGAATGAAAGATACTATTTAATAAATTAAAGCAGGGATCAACACTGTAAACAGTGCAGACAAGAGCACTGACATTTTGGCAGGTGAGAAAATTAATTTATAGACAAAGCACTTAGAGTTTTCTAGCTTCACATGCTGACTGGATATGCTTGATAAGCCTCAAACGCTTGATAATGCACAAAAATGGCTACTGAGACACGGGTGCAACACAAGAGCTTCAGATTACTCAAATAAACATTGTACTAGATGCTTATAGTACCTGTTTGCAAGCACTCCATTGACCTGAGTAATTACAGTAGATAACTGACCAAGGCCTAACATGGACTTCACCACACCATGATAATGAATAATCTAGAAACAGGGAAAACAAAACAATGAAAAAAAAAAAAAATCCATACATCAACGACATTCATGGCAGTCTGAAGGAGGAATTTTGCATGCCTTTTACAATATGAAAAGGCATAAACAATTGCACCATAAGTGGTGCAGTTCAGAAACTGCCACAGTAAACTCTTACGTTCCCATTTTACTTAAATATAGTGAGGAAGTATTTTTGGCTTAGTCTTGTGTTCATTAAGATGTTAAAAAAATATTATGTATTTTTTTTTTAAAATACGTACGGAATTAGTCTTGTATTTACCTGGTCAGGTTCCAGTTGGATAGCCCTATCATAACAGGCTGTCGCATCTCTTAACAAGCCAATACTTTCATGTTCAAGAATTTGTTCTTTGAGAGATGGTTCTGCTTTCCGAATTGCACTCACTCCAGCTACTCCATCTGGCTCATGCATAGCAGCATACAATTTCTATATTCAAACAGAAGTGGAAATGGACGTTAAAAACAACTTCCAGACCACAAGAAGATATTTGATATATAACATGCTCAGAATCATACATCATCTTGAAAATGGAGAACAAGCTACTCAGTAGGACTTCTGGCATTAAGCTTTCATGGAAAATGCCAGTTTTGCTGGGCTGCTTCCAAAGCTGAGCCCTACTTTTGCTTAGTGTACTATTATACTCATGATCCCATACTATAGAAAGAATAAGAAAGAATAACACATCAAGCGACTGGAAACAATCTGTATAAAGGGCAAAATAAATATCCTCTTATTACATGATAAAGTTATGTAATATGAAGCTGCAGATTACTTAAGGTGGAAAACTGACATATTATTTTTTTCAAATTTGAAACATCACTGAAGAATATAAACCATAAGGAACCACAAACAGGTTCATCCTACAGGTTAAAATACTTCTTGGAAATTATTTAAATCGTTTTCAACACTCTCAGCATTAGCTCTTTCTCTGCTTTAGAATAAACCACTTAGCTTTCTTTCAAGTACGCTTTAGCTCTTTGGTTTTTTTTGTTATTATAGTTGGCTATGTTTTCTCTGACAAAAGGCACAGAGTTAATTGAAAGCAATAAACACTATACTTTCAACAAAAACACATTTAACTATTTTCAGGATTTTACAATCTTTTATTATACACTAGAAAGCCACTCCTTCCTTTCCATATAAGAAGCATACCAATCAAGGGCAAGTACTAAATATTGCTGCAAAACTAAACACTTGTATCCAATGGCAACAGCCTGACTACAGCTTTTCTTCTTCCCATCTCAAAGAAGAATTTGACAAAGCCTTATTAATCTATGCCTATTTTCATTTTAAAATAAAACAAAACCCAATAACAACTTCAGAACCTGAAGAAATCCAAGATGCTCCTGAATATTTTGTTTCTTCTCTGTGATGAATGATTCAAAGTGCATCACAGCCCTTGTGTAAGCCTTGGAGCGAAAGGAAGCCACAGCCAGTGTATCCTGAGGTATGAGGTCTAGAAAACGTGTCACATTTTGATACTCTCCATGGTCCTCACTTGATGCTATATTAAAAAAAATAAAGTCTGTCCACTGAAGTTTAATTTATAAGAATTACCTTATGCATCAAAATTCAGTTAATTCATTTCACAATTTAGCGAGATAATCTGATTATTTTGAGAACATATTTTTCTATTCTGTCAATAATAATTTATTTAAAACAATCCTGGTGAACTTGCTACATCTTGCAAGACAGCACAAAATACATTAAACTGAACATTTAGAAAACTAGCAAGAAATTAGCATTTCATTTTTTAAATTTTGAATCTGTATTTCTTACAATAGGCATTCAAAACAATGGATTTGGGGGGTCAAAATCACAATATGATAGTAAGAAATCATAAAGCAGACTAACATATTACAGTAATATTGCATTATTTAATGGTCATAATGTGAAGTGGCAAATCTAAATACTTATTTGAAGAATGTAAATGTCACTTGAAATAAAACAAGCATCACTCACTTTTTAGATCACGCCTGTCTTTGCTAGACTTGCTAGTGTTTTTCTCAGCAATAAGCATTTGAAACTTATGTCTAGCCCACTGAGTGAGATGATCAAGCATGGAGAACACTGTCTGCATGCTGAGCTGACTGAGATCAGATGCGCTGTCTTCAAGTCTCCTAGTAGACTGGTCATCGTGTTTCAGAACAGCCATAATCTCCACGTAAACCTATACAAACATTAGTATGATAAAAGACAGAAGTGTCATGAAGGCATCAAAATAGTAGGAAACAGCAACTAACACGAAAATCAAACTAAAATACTAGATATTTCAACTGTATATTTTAGTAATTTGGGGCTTATTTGCAAGCTCTGTTTATCCCACGATTTTACAAGGAAGAAATGGCAAACAAAGCAGTAGTTGTTGTCAGGAGATTCCATACAGGGAGAGAGCTTTTGAAAAGCAAACCCTTGGATTCAGAATAACCATCACAATTACTGGAATTTTGGGTTTCAAAACACCATGAATGCTATTGCACTTCTGCTGCAAATACTTCAAGTATCATACTGAAGCAAATACTTCAAGGTCTGATAAAAATCAAGTTATATACTGTCTACCAGATCACAGATCTACTTTTTGCTTATATTTAAGTAAATACCATGCTAAGACATGCTTCCTGTTTTGGTCAACAGAATATGAGATAACACACATAACAGACACTTATTGTGGATGTACTTGTCCACACAAGAAAAATCATTACACATCTCTACACACCCACAATGTTTAAACACAGATATCTCAGCTGCAAAATTTCAAATTAATAGAATATAAGTTATATTTTTTATATATATTACATAAGAATGTAAGTTATATTTTTATATATATTATATGCTGGGACAGCATTCTCAGTCTCTTCAACTTCTACTAAAGCAAACTGAAGAAAAGCAGACGGGATGATTCTTTCCTATTCCTGCCTTGCTACAAGACATCTATGAATAATGCTCTGCATGAATCTTGTAGCTAAATAGTTTTTCCACTTAAACCATAAGTGGATGCAAGGGATAGAAAAAATTAGGGGTCTGAATTCTTGGAAGTATATGATTTCAATCTACTCTCTCTTTGCACCACTCCAGCTCTTGATGTTACTGCATCATTGTCTGTAGGCCCTACTGAAGCAATACATGGAAGTCCACAGAAAAGCAGTTCAACACAAAGTTGTACGAGTTTTAAAAAAAAAAGGCAGAAAATTTATATTATTAATAGATGAAAAGGAGTTTAACACCTATACCATTTTTTCATGCAGCTCTACAGTAAATCTTCAGAGCTGAACAGCTCTTCATTAAATCTGCAGAGCTAAACAGCTCTTAGGCAGAACAGTCCCTCAGCATTCCTATGGAGAATGCTACCTTTTATACACCTCACCTCTTGTTGATCCTCTTGACTGCATCCCAACAGAACATAGACAAGGATGTGTGGAAGCAGAAAAATTGTCACTTTATAGTCATTCTTCATCATAATAGTGCAGCAATCAAAAACTTTTCTGGCAAGATCATGTCGTACCTTTAGAAAAATATTTCCAGGAAAAGCACCATTACAAAGTGCAAATGCCTGAACAATTAATGTTTCTTTTAGTTGATAAATACAAATTCAATTCCATCAAATAATTTTAAGATACTTGTCTCCTACAGAAGGTTCATCAGACTTAAACTTACAACAGGGATGCCAGATGACAGCTACTATTACATGTATCACTCGCTGATACCACAAAAAGACTGTCAAGCATTGCTCGCATGTTCCACTTTTCCACATGAACTTGCACTGCCCATAGAAAAAGCCTTAAGGCCGAGAGTCTAATACTGCATCAGCCTCTCTTCTGCCCTTAAAAGCCTGCAAAAAGCAGGAAATTTTGAAGACATTCAATTCTTCTCTGTCTGAAATAGAAAAAGGACAGTGTAGCTACTGAGCTATTGTGATTAAATTAACTTCTTAAAGTGGTTGATTTGGAAGTGAAATTTTCAGTGGGTCACTTACATGTTGGAAAGGGAAAAGGAAAAAAGAGACAAATACTTTTTATGTGCTGGGACTGTGAAACTATGCAGACATATGAAAGAAATTCTTCAGAAACTGAGAGGGTAAATTTGAGGTTTTCCAGAGGCGTTTCAGATACTCTTCAGCAGCATTTGTCAAGTACCTTCAGCTGTACAAGAGTCTCCGGACAAGGGCAAACTTGCTACACTTTTGGCTCTGACATCACCTGTGAAGCCGAGCCAGGAAGCAACAATGCTGGGACAGGCGCACAGTCTTTAGGTATGTGCTTTCACAGGCCTATACACAACAGGCGTAGTCCCACATCCATCCCTGACTTTCAAAAACCAAAATGTAGTTCAAGAACTGTGTTGTATATACCAGTACAGACAGATTTATTCTCTTACCTTTGTTATAAGATAACCTGCCCAAGTTGCTGACCACTCTGCAAAATTATCACCTAATTTGCTTAAGTAAATTGGCTTCTTCATCTTAGACCAATTTACAGCCTTTTGATAACTCTTGTACCTGCAATTTAAAAATATCCTTTCAATAAAACTAAGTGAAAAAAACAAACAATAGCACATCATTAATATAAAGTGCCCTAACTGGAATCATACTGGGTTTCATCTTCTGAATCTTTTAAAAAAGAATTAAGAAAATACTTCCAGGAGTCAACATATTTTACTCTAAAGCTTCTTAAAATGCGACATGAAATACAAACAACGTAACATGTTACCACAATTCTTAAATACACTTTGAAGTGCTGTTCAAATCAGCTTGAGTACTACGTTTTTGACAGGAAAAACCCATAATATATATGAAAGCCAAGAAATGCCAAAATGTTTTGGTTTGTTTTTTTTTCTAAAATGGTAAAACTTAACACAGATAAGCATGACGGTCTTCCTGAGGAAACATTGTTGATTATTCCAAACTAAGGTGCATACATAATTTGAAGTTTTGTTCACATTATTTTTTTCATTAAGTCATCAAAATAAAAAGTCAAATTAAAACCCAATGAGCTCCTCCTACCTCTATAAAGGGTAGCAGTAAAAGGTTATTAATGGATTTAAGTACAAACTCTAATGCTAGTGAGAATTTGTACAGAGGAAAGAAAACAGAAATAAGAGCTTCAAAACATCATATAAGAAAGACAATGCTCTAGGGACAAAAAGGCAGATCTGGGAAAGTATGAGCTCAGACTTTTACTCTTGATTTACAGAGAATTATATTCAAAAAATCCCAATTCAGCTTTATGTAGAAAGACCTTATTTGAATTTCGTATATACATGCATAACTCTTCACAAAAGAGTAACAATCACAAAAGCAAATGAAGTTATTGCTAGCCTGGAGAAAAAAAATTTTTTAAAGTTGTCGTTGTCATATACCGCGTATTTAAGTGAGGTTCCAAGATCTCCTGCACATGCTCAGGAAACCTCCTCCAAAGCCTGGAGCCTGGGCAGTCAGTGTTCGTCTCTCTACAGTCATAGATAGACAACAGCTCCTGAAAAGGTACGGTTTACATGACCAAGTTAGCACTGAAAATATTTCATGACCATGGTAGTAACAAAAACTGGCATATACGCGAAGTAATGAGATAGAAATTACAGAATATTTAATTCAGAAATTGTAACTGCAAAACTTTCATCCAACTTCGCTAATCCCCTATTACTAGGAAGTGTTGGATTTCAACTAACTATTGAGTGTCCAGATTCTCCAGTTGATGTTTGGACCATGTTATCCTGTATTCTTCACATCTGCCAATAAACCAGGACTAGAAGTTAGTCTGATTCCTCCTTGTGCACATGCTAATGAAATCTATTATTCCAATGACTACATGGGGACACTTATTTTCTCCTGGAGCAAAGAATTGTCCTGATAAGATATTAAACAAAAACAACAACAAAAGAGTTGGAAAACTAGCAAAAAAGACTAGAGTCTGAAAGTAAGGATAGGCTCACTTTCAGTTGTTTCTTAAAAGTGTAAGCAGAAACGCTCTTAGGAATACTTATGGCTTTTAATTTTTGCCTATATGGAACCTGCACCATTTCCAAGTCAGTCTCAGGATTACTGCGCAAATCACTATGTATGGACTGTTATTTACCTCTGAAGCATCAGATCTCTCCTAAACTATCACGACACAAAAGCAAAGAAATCTTTATTTATTTGATAACTCCCCAGAATTCCAAGTGAGCATTGAGGAGTTAAAAAAAGAAAAAAAAAAAAAAAGAAAAAAAAAATCACTATCCTCAATATCGCTTTACCTTGTAATTTAAAGCTGCCCAGGATGAAGCTTCAAATACTTAAAATATGTACTTAAAAATGTATACTTATATTGCATAATTCTCCATTCAGTGTGATAGGAAACAATTAATGAAGAAAAAGTAGGATCTAACCACGTATCTTACCTGAATTGCATATGCTGCAGAATCCTGAGCACGAACATTATCAGCATAAGCAAGGAATGCTCTGGTCAGTTCCATTAATAACCCATAGGCAAAATTTGGATCCTCCACACCAGCCTCAATCACAAACAGAACACCAGTTTTATTAAAACAAACAGACTAATAGCTGTATCTTTAATCTCCAAATTATCACTTTGAAACCCGACTCTAAACTGCTTTAAATAAGAAAGTAAGTGTAGACTTTTGAAGCATCTAAAGATAAGAGGTTCCCTAATCCCAAGTACTTTAAGAAAACCCTTAATGCTAAACAAAAGACTACAGCAACACTTCTTACCACAAATGTAAAATGCTTTCCTTGAGTTTCACTTGTTGAAAAATCCAGCCTGCCAGGATCTATGGCTCCCAGTTCACCTAAACATTCTCCACAGAGCAGTCGGGCTTGAGAATTTGCATCCTGGCAGCCGATGAGAAGCACAGTTACCAACTGGGAGATGACTGGCTCCACGGTTTCACTGTCTGTTACATACTTTATCAATTTTTCCTAGGAAGTTGAAAAATAAATATGAGTTTGATATGTCTATGGTAAATATTCTTGGAAATTTTCCATCTGTAACTCACTCTTACTTCATATTTCATTTATCCATGATTTTAGGTTAGTGATTCAAATACTGCCATTTTGTAACTATAGCTCAGTTGCCCTAAATTGCTTGTTACCCTAGGAAGGACTAAACAAATGAACAAGAATGAGGGACTTGGGCCTTCAATTAATAATGCTCTCATGGACAACATTGTATTTCATTATCAGACACCCCTCTACTAGCTTCTTTCCTTGTCTTATCAAGAACCCCTCTTCTTTTCTACATTAATCTTTTTGACTTCTCTCCGTTTTCGTCACGTGTTCTGATACTTCCACTCAATTTCTTTCATGCCGCTGTTGTCATACCTTCTGGTTTTACTGCCATTTGTATCCTTATTACTTCCCATTTGTTGGTCTTTTCCACACCCTCTCACCCTGCAAAGCCCAGGGTATCAAATCCTTTAATGGATGCCCATCATTTTAATTGGATTTCCTTTCTTCTTCATTTTGGCCCAGCTTTTATTCACCACTTCCACATTTAGTCCAAATGCAGAAATAAAACTGTCTTAATAATGTGAAGATGTTTGTCATTGTTATGTTTAATGAAAATTGAAACCACAGCCAACATGAAGAGAAAATAGTTCCACAACTTGTGGAAATAATTAAGTTTGATTTTCCTCAATTATTTTCTAAGACTTCTAACTAAGCAAGACATACTGAGATTTTACTGACCCGAGCTGCAAGAATTACTAATTGGCCAGCAATACGTATAACATGTATACTCACCTAATTCTTTTAGCTAGGTTTTTAAAAAATTTCTGACTGAAAAGTGTCCTACAATCTTATAGCTACTAAGAGAACAGTTTGGTTTTTTTTAATAGATCACATACACCTTTTTTGGCTAATAACCACAGAGACTTATAAAGCAGTACCTCAGCAACTTGTACTGGCTATAAAATTTATTTGAATATGATAAATGCATTCAAATTTTTGAGGGTGGAAGGCAAAAAAGTAAGAGAAAAAGAAATCAGAAGTGTGAGGTGGTCAGGTACATGTTAATTCTTTCAGATATTACATTCACACACAAAAAAGCTGGCTTTAATGTATTAGTCTCCTGATGCAAAAGACAAACGTGTTCTAACAGAGAACAAGCCCACACAATAGATTGTGGAAATTGACTTCTTAGATACATCTTTCCTAGACACACCTTTCCTCAGAAAGAGATAAGAAATACACCACTAGCTGTGCTGAATCAGCATCACACAGATTAGGAAGATTTGAAAGTCCTTTCACAAGCAGACATGATGAAAAAGGATCCCTTCGCCCCATTATATTAAGAAACGACTAGCTTAATAAATTGAGGAGAAAAACACAGTTCATGTGAACGCCCAGTAACAGTAGGGAGTTTTAGATTATTGGTCCAGATGCTACTTTGATTTTTAATTCTACTGAAAGAGGTTTTCTGTACCTGATTTCTATATAATGTTTCTTTCAGGCTGGTAAGTGCATGAATACGAACATCCACATTCTCATGCTGAATAGCTCTCATAGACAGCTGCAGTGTTGTCTGTAAGTCAGTGCTTTTGGAGGATTCCTGAACAAGACATGACATTAGAAGGTCAAGTTAACAGGAACACGTTTGAGCAGCGTTTCAAAGAACACAAGTGAGAACACATACAATCAACTCCCCTTCTGCCTGCATTCTCGCCTACAAGCTTATACCACTGTCTTCCTGTCTACTTTTTAAAAATGTTTTCCTCAAAAAGGTGCTATATTTATACTTTTGTACAAACATGATTGTCTAAATAAAAATGATTAAATCAGAAGCAAATGCTTTGCTTTGAGCATCTCATTAGCTAAAAATCAAATCAATTTTTATTGCCACTAAATAATTGCTGCTTCCCGTCTATTCCCTAACCATTCTGAGGGCAAGCAAAAGAAATGGACCATTGACTATACCTAAAAATAGACAAACTGTTACCTTCAGAGAGAATACAGAAGAGGGTTCAAATTAAAAAGTATCTTCTCTTGTAACACATTGTAACACACTGCCATAAGTAATAGTGCTGACGTTTAATCTTATAATCACTTCAGTCTGAACGCTGAAACTTCAGCGTTCAGAAGATGCTTCAGAAACAAGCATGTTAAATGTGAGCGTATTTCACTCCTAAGAAAGGATCAGAACCTGCTTCAAGGTATTCCTGCGATACACAAAAATTGTGGAGGCAGATAAAGACTATTTCCGTTTAAAAAACCACTTTACATGTTTTCTTCACTTGTCATTAATTCATTCAATGCATTAAAAATAAACAAATAAATAAAAGACGCTGTACTTTTCTGTATTCCTGAAGGACGACTTGAATTTCTTTTAGTTCTGGAAGGTCAGGCAGGAAATATATTTCATGTAAAAAGTCTTGTACTGCATCCCTAATAGGTACAAAAAATATTGCAAAGAACATAACAAACATTACTTGGATCAGAAAAATCCTAAAAACCCATCACAAGAAAGCAGTGAAATGTAATGACTAGAAGAACAAAGGCTTGAAAAGCAGGAAAAAAGTAAATTCAATTTTTAAAAAAATCTAATTAAGTAGACATATTAAACAATATTTCTCTTATTACTCACCTAAGCCACAGTTATTTCTCCTCTACACTTTAAATTACTTTATCTTTTCAAGAGAATTCTGCCTAAAGGTTTCAAAGTTACCATTCACCTCTGTCTGGTTTGGCTCCCCTTATTTTGGATACTGGTCAAAGGGTGAGAATAATCCCATTTGATATAAGTCCAGTTCCAGACTTCCTCACAAGAAAACACGCAAGCAAAAAAAAAAAAAAAAAAAAAAAAAAAAAAAAAAAAAAAAAAAAAAAAAAAAAAAAAAAAAAAAAAAAAAAAAGAGTTCCGTGTTCCTAACATGAGGAAATCTCTTTCAGCTTTGCTGCTACAGGCATCTACAAGAGTCCTATGATTCCTACTGTCACCTATCACCATTCCTTTAAAAAAAAGCATAATTTTAATCTACAAAACATAAGATGAAAAAGAATTAAGACAACATTGTCTTCAAAAAGGTTAAGTCACAAAATTTAAGTCTCTGGTATTAGACAATTGTATTTTCAGTTGGCGTGACCACTTGTGAAGAGGATGTATGAAATCCTGCTCAAGATTCAGTTCTGTGCACTTCCTAATTATAATTCTAGTTATTGAAAGAAACAAAGAACTAATTTCTTCCCTGTTTCCAACTCTGTACACTTCCCTCCAGCTTAAAGCAAAAGTTTGCAATTGTTGTTATTCTGTTTGTGTACTCTGTGAGGGAGGGCATTTTCCACACCAGCAGAAAAAACACAGAAATCTGAAAAACTGTCAGGGCAAAGAGTCTGAATGGGCTGTAACTTGGCCATACCATCATATACTTTTTTATAAGGACAATATAAAAACACCTTTTCAGATAAGGCTATCACCTGTCAAATTTCAAAATCTCATTATAATTTAGAGAAGTGGGACTTTTACAGAACAATATACTACTTAGCAGAAAAACAAGTGTTCTTCTCTCAGTGCTGGACAACTTTAATTTAGGGTTATCCCCATTCCTATTATAGGGTTTAATCCATATAACTGATAATATTTTGTACGGTACCTGTTCTCAACTATAAGAAAGTAAAATACTGCTGTAGTTTCCTTCGGTTGGATATGTATAAGGGGCAATAACGCCACTATCACATGACTAAGCAAGGAGCCAAGGTATGAGTGATCCAGACTTCGAACAAAACAATCCCAGGCTCTAAACAAGAAAAGACAACAAAACAATTGTAATCAGGGATTCTTCTCTGCATAAAGACATTTTAGGTGAACCATGAGAAGCATTTACAGTTATTTTGGCTCAGTAGTTTAGATTATCGTCTAGAACAAAACAGCGTATTCAAGGACAGAAACGGCACGTATGTCACTGTACGGGTACACTTATCAGTTCACCTGCAACACAGTTCTGGAAAGTCATCCTTGTATCTTAGAGCTGTTCTCAGTGTAGTCATCATCTTCACTCTCACTGAACTGATGTGTTTGGAACCCATGAGCTTCATTAAAGACATCAGACTGTTTAGAGCCTAGACATAGAGAAAAGTCATTTTAGTGCATTAGGTGCTCAGCAAAACATAAAAGCCATGTTTTCTAAAAATAAAAGTCAGGCTACCCGGGCTTCAGAAATCATACCCTATAAGACAGCAAATGCAGTTTCGTATTTCAAGAATTTGGGGGTTAGAGAAAAAGAGAATAAAAGGGGATTTGTAATGACAGGATTGTAACAAAAGAGTCATTATTCAGATTGTTCACAGATTGATGAGGGAAGAACTGTGGACACCAAAGAAGTTAATGGTTACAGAAGTCTGCTGTAAGGCATGATTTACTATACGTCTGATGTTTTAGAAGCTGAAAAGCTGGGATTTGAAAACACAGAGAAAATAAACTTGCATTAAAAACCCCCAAACAAGCCCCACCAAAGCAAAAACCCAACCTCTAACCACACCAACAACAGAATTGACACAGAGCTTCTGGCAGAAGTGGTTGGTCAGCTTCAGGGAACAGGTAATAACTCAGCTGTCAATGGGACTGATGAAAGACATAGGAAGAATACTGAGATGCAGAAAAAGCAGGAGATATTTCAGTCACAGTAACACTGTACCAAACAAGGTAATACAATGTCCAGCATGACGGATCAGTAGCACAGGAAGAAACCTGAGCTTGAGGAAAGGTCATGGAAAGGGAAACTCACCAAGAACAAAAAAGAGAACAAGAAAAGATAGAAACAATAGCAAGTGCAGCAGAAGAAATGCTACACAAATGAAGACACTCAGAAAGCATGAAGACATGGGGCTATGAAAACGAGAGCATCTCAATGTGATTATCTGAGAAGCAAAAAGCTTGAGAGAACCCCAGAGAAAACGCAGTCTGTCAATGTAAAGGATATATACATCCTAGCACTGAAGAATTCCCTACAGAAGTCATCTGCACCACCTCTGTGAGGTGGCTAAATACCCTGTCTTATGGCTAGAAGCACTGCCACAGCAGAGGTGCAAGCTCCAATTTCTCTAAACGCTCTCTACTGTAAAGCTGAAAGGAGCTGTTCCATGAGAAGCAAAACCAATAGCGCCCAGTTTCTCTTGGATTTGCATCTTGTTTTCTTAGCTTTGCCCTTAGTGCCCCTGTAAGCCCTGTTCCCTGCAGTAACTCCAGTTTTCTCCCATATTCTCTCATCCTCCCCTGCTTCACACACATAAAACATCTCTTGGATTCCTCCTCTATAATTACTGGCTGAGTGCCTTGTTACATATACCATGTTTGACTGAAATATGTACATTATTTGACCATTAAGGAACAAAAACTTCCAAGCTTACACAGAAGCCCTAACAACAGTGACACCAACAATTTTCAGGAATCATGTGGGAAGCTTCGTATCTTTGAAACTTCAGTTACAGTTGCAGAATTACATAATTAAGTCTGGAATATTAAAACAGCCCTTGCTTTTTTTTTTAAATATTAAAAATTAAGTTTACGCACCATTTTTTTATCTTCAATGCCCACACTAGAACTCAGTAACTGCATGTTAAAAAAAGCCAAGATACCAAGCAATTTAGGTTGCAGATAATCAGCCTGTGAAGGGGAGAGGGAAGGAGAAGAAAAGTTAAAAGCAAATAATCTTACTCTTAACACATTCCTAAGCTTAATAAATTAAAAAGCAAGTATGAAATGCTAATTCTGAAAGACAAGTGAGAAGCATCTCAAATATATACACCACTGCTTCTTAAAAAAATATTGGTGTTAATGAAAGACATTCCCACTGGGCTGAAGGATTTTTTGTTTAAGTAAGATTTGGGAGCTTGTGTGTTTGTGTATGTGGGAGGTTGGTTTGTTTGTTTGGTGGGGGTTTTTTTTGGTTGTTTGTATTCTGTTTCGGTTTTAGGGGGGGTTGGTTGTTTGTTTTTAGTGCATACATGGTACATATCTCCCTACTACAGGAACAATTAGTATGAAATGTCAGACTTTCCCCTGCTTTTTGCCTCGAATAAGTGATGTTCAGGGAATGTCAAGTTGTCTTCACTTTCAGATTGGAGAAAAAAATAATTGAACAAAACAATATTTTTATGTCCTTACCATTTGTTCAGGTGATGTTATTTCTCTAGGTCCCTGATAAGGATCATCATGAGATGCGAATGAAGCCAATATTGACAAACCATTGAAGACCTGTTGATAGTGTTCTCCTATACGCAGCAATAATTCATTATGCAGTCCTTGGTAGTCCTGTCTCAGCAAGCTGCCTAGCTCTATCTCAGTCTCATTCTGTAATCAAATAGCAAACAGAAACAAACTCTTCATTTCGTAACAAAGAAATTAGTACACAGAGAGACAGTAGGCTTTAGACTCCGATTTACCATAGAAATCAAAGAAAAAGCTTCCCATTAGCTCAAGGTTAGATAAGCTAAGTTTTCAGAGTTTTTAAGTTCGTAAAAATATCTTACAACAGTTCCTCAGAGCCAACAGAAAAGATTACAAATAATAGCAACAAGAATCTCCTGATTATACCATTTCCCTACCTATGCTTTGCAAGACCTTAACTCAAAGAAAGCAGAAAGCTCATTAGTCATCAATTGCTGCTCCTAATCTGCACGTGTAATAGAGCAAATGCCAATTTACCTTGAGGTAATGAAGCGCCCGCTCAAGCTCATCCTTGGAGCACGAACAGACCAAATGGGAGAAGATGTATTTGAAGTTATTTATTAAAATCTCTCTTCGGTTTACATTCAACTGTTTTGCTATGGTTCGAATAAGTGTGGAGGCTGCAGGACTAGCCTTGGCTGCAAGGTCAGGAAGCAAAACTTGTAGGGTCCGCTGATAAATTAAGAACAAGACTTAATGGAAAAAACAAATAAACAAACAAAACCCCTCCAGAAACCCAGGGTTCAGTTTTGTTCCATTCGTGTCAGTGCAACAATATACATCTCTGGTCACATATATGACCACAGGTATGAATAAAGAACAACTTCAGTGAAACAGAAATACCTAGTAAAAATGGAGATAAAATAAAAATAATTACTTAAGGGGGTGTTTCATCTAATTAATACTGAGAAATACGCAAACAAAAAGTGAGCTAGCATTTTCTGTATCTGTCCAGATTCCGCCCCCCACAAAATCTTCAAATAAAACAAAACAAAAAACACACACACAAAAAAAGCCAAACAAAAACAACCCCCCCACAACAACAAAAAAACCCCACAACCACACACACCACCACCATCCCAACCACCTACCAGTCAACTAGAACACTGCTTACTCAACAGTTGTGCATTTCCCATCTACCAACAAATTAGTATAGACCTACTTAGGCTTCAAGTAAAACAGATACCTAACCAGATCAAGAAGAGATGTATTGACAGAACAACAGCTTTCTTCATTTGAGACAAGAAAGGAGATACTATGCAAAAATCACATCTTACAAAGAATCACTCAAAGTGCACTAAATCATTAATGTACTCAAGCAGTACTCTGAACCTTAGTTCATCATCTGTTATACAGTGATGGCTACAGTGCTAATTCAAGTAACTTCTGATAAAACTGTTCCTCTATATTTGAGCTCCCAGTTGCAGCAATCCCAAAGTATACTATCTTAAAATAAACAACAGAAACTAAAGAAAACAGAATCAGATCCGTGACATTCACAGAAATTTGCAGACCAAAATAGAAATCCACAAGCACACACACACACACAAAAATCTAAAGTAAAAAGGACTGACCAACTTACTGAGAGAAAGCGATTTAGATCTGGAAAATCAAATACATTGGCGACCTCAGATAACATGTCCAGAGCCATTTCTCTCTGGTGGGCAGCTGTTTGTTTCTGTAGCTCGTTACCCTGGCACAGAGCACTTGACACTGCCATCTGGCTGGAGTGCAGGGATTCCACTAAAAACTAAGCATGAAGAAATACATAGTTAGTATTATTTCCCCCTTTTTCACTCCCTAAAAATAAACACAAGCATTTTGCTTCTCTTTCTGTGAATCTGTTCTTCGTTCTCATTTATCATTTATTGCACACAGATCTATGATTATCACTTTGCAATAGAACTGGATTATCATCCACTTAATAATTGCATTTAATTTTGCAACTCTGGATTCAGACATTGCATTATTAAAAAATATGCAAAATTAGAAAAGTCTGCTTTTGATAATTTTCTTCTAAACAAAACTTCTGTCTTTAGGTACTGGTTATAACAAAAGAACAAATCAATCACTTCAGTATTATGCCTGTAAAATTTTGACTTCAGTTCCAATTTTAAATCATAGCCTCTTGTGGCAATGGTACCACATAATGCAAGAAACAATACAGTTCCTTTATCTCAGAATGACAGCATCTAGGGGAAAATAAAAAAAAAAATTATACTGTTGAGAGGAGAAGACCATGACAAAGCCAAAGATTTTTCCATTCCTTCCTAAATGTTTGTAAGGGGTTTGTGTTGTTTTGTTTTAAACCACCTCTTTCTTGCCCTCTGAGATTTCACCTTGTAGAATACTGTAATTTTTACCTTTAATACCATTTTCAAAATACACAAAAAGAACCTAAAAGTATGCCTTTCTAAACTGACAGATAGGCTTTCTTACCTGGCAGATAGGCTTCTTGTACTGACTGAAAAATGCTTGCAGTTTTATGGACTTAGCAGCTGCCAAGGATCGAATTTCTGTGTATGCTGCTCCAGCCACAGAAGCTGACTTGGACAACAAACAGTGTAACAAATGCAAGAGGGCAAATGGTACCAAATCCCCTTTTGATGCCCTTAGAAAGTAAGCAGAAGAAAAAGAATCAAAAAGAAACAAGAATCATTGCATTAATAAAAGGACTTAAGAATATACAATTATCATAATGCAAAATGACTCATCTGCATTGCATAGCTTAGCTGTACTTCCTATGACGAAAATGAGGAATATGGATCAACAGCTCAGTACAGTTGTAAAGGACTCTGGACAAAGGCTGACCTTGAAATAAGTAACTTAATCTTACACTTGAACAAAAAGTTACTTTACATTGCAAACGGACACTACTTTGCAATTTTCAAGATACTATCAAAAATACCTTCCAATATCTCCTGTTGTGAGAATCAAGGTATCTTTAAGCTCATTATTTCTTGATATTTTGGCCTTTGTATAGGCTTCTTTCATTCTTGAAACAAACAGCTGGAAAACATGAAAATTAAAAAAATCATTTTAGAGTGTTTGACATTAGTGAAACAAAAACCATGGTTAAGTTAGGAATAACAACCAAAAAATAAATATGATTTCACCTCTTTTATGAATCCTTCTTCAGAGTCTAAGGATTCTAGTATGTTCTTTATGCAGTCACTGAAAGCCACTCTTACATCTTTGTCTGGATCTTCCATTAGATTTAATAAAGACCCAACAAGAATCTTCACATTGGACTCATCAGTGTTAAAATCCAGATGTTTGCAAAGATGAGGTATATTTTCTATAAATGCTGGGTGTCATGGGTTGAAGGAGGAAAGACATATTTAATGCTTTTAAAAAAATATATTGAAATGCACAAAACAGTGATGCAAATAAGCCATAAAGCACTTTGTTGGTTTTTGTTTGTTGGGTTTTTTTTTTTTTTTAGTCAAAAGGGTAAATATTTTCAAGCCAGACAAGCTACTTAAAACTCAGATTTTATCAAGTATTGTATTTCTAGATATAGCCACAGACCAAAATTAAGCCAAGGTAGTTTAAAAAGAATATCAATGACAACATTGAACATTAGTAGTGACACCAACCAAAACACAACATTTTAAGCACTATTACGGCTACAAAAAAAATGGAGAAAGGTACAGAAGTAGTGACTTAGTACCTCATACAGAAGTGCAAAATGCCAATAAAGGCAAATTCACATACCTAGCTTTACTGAACTGGATACTTCGTTCTCAAGGAGAATAAGAAATGGCTTGAAAACACAGGCTTGCACAGAACAAGTTTTTTCATGATCAGAAGTCACAGTAAGGCTGCTACATAAAATATCACAGGTAACATGCTTAATAGCAGAGTCTGCTATCGAAGGTCGCACACTGAATGTACCAGCAAGACAGCAAGATAATTTCCCAACTACAGCAGCACAAGCCTCCTTCACTAGCTCAGACTCATCTTTGATTTGATTTCTGAAATGGAAACAAATATAAAACCACTTTAATAGATCATTTACACAGAAATTTGTGTTTCTACTTTGTTCCCTTAACTATACTGAAAGTACTATTAGGAGAACTTAAGGATCTGTCTCACTAAATTATCTTTTTCCTTTTCAGATTATCCTCAACTTCTGTGAAATGTTTTAAGTAGCGATGGGCATGGTGAGTCTGGCATGTTATAAAGAAACTGAAGACTAGACACAATAGGACAGAAGACACCAAGATGAATATAAAAAAGGCAGAGAAACTGGAAAGATTTTAAGAGATATACGGGCAAATATAATGTGAATTTAACTGACAGAGATATCTTCTTTCCCCTCCTCAGTTTAAATGTGTTAATGAGAAATGGAGTCTTCAACTAGTGAAGTAACTCGTATACCGACATGGTAAGTGAACATTATTCTATCATACAAACATTGCCACTTACACCTATCCTGTTGATATCTTACAATTTTTGAAATTGAGATTAGCAAATTCTAGTTGAAATAGAAATAAATACTTATTTTTCTGCTTGTAATACATTTCTTATTTGTGTGTTTTTCTTCTTTCATGAAGACAGAAAAGCAGCATTAATACATACAAAAGAGATTTGGGAATCATACTGCAGGATTGCACACTTGATGGATGAAGCAGGAGAGAGAATCCTTTAATACAAGCAGCTCGAACTACTTCGTGGGGACTTTGTAGTGCCCAGTGATAAACAGATTTTCTCCAATCCAGACAAATCTTTCTTGGGAAGAGAGACAGAAGGAATGCACAGTGTGACTGAGTTGGGGGTGCTAAAGAGAAATAAATAAATAAAGCAGATAATTACTTGATTTAAACTTTTAACATCATCAATCATCATAAGAGGGCAAATAAAATAATTTCACTTCAGAACAATCATTCCAGAGAGATATTACGTTTTACATACTTTAACATACTTACAGAAACTCTTTGCAGTTTTTTGACTCAAAGCTAGAGGATCAAACCCCAAAGCAGACGGCTTAAAAGAAGAATCATCAGGATGGCTGTAAATCCAGGGCAGAGACAGTAACCCACATAAGTTATCAAGAATCTGATCACTCAGTGGAATTTTCACTACAGGGAAAAAATAATAAGAAGAAAACAAACACACAAGATTTATATTTATACAACTCTGTATAGTTTATAGAACAAATGCACATTTTTTCTGTCAGATCACTATCACTATTCCCACATGCTGATCTCCTACATTTTAGACATATAATAAAAAAATGATATAGTGTTGCATCGAAATAATATAAAACTGTCATTAAACAGTTAACAGCATGTAATACATAAGCAGCAGGATTAACACAACTTCAGCATCTCTGGATTTGTGTGAAGACTCAGGTGGATTTTGGGATGGCAAGTAAGCTGAACTCACAGCAACACTTCAGTCTTAGGAGAGTCTGACCACCATCCTGTTAGCTACTTTAAAAAGAAACACGCAAATACTTAATATTTTTGGTACATTTCCGGCCTGCCACATCTGCTGATGCTGGTCAGAAGCTTTGAAATCTTTGAGTGAAACAGACAGTAAGACACACTGCCTCTGTGTATTTTAAAAGAAAACTGCTAAAACTTGATTTCTTTCTTAGACATATTCACTATCCCCATGTACAGATAAAAATCAATAGAAGTACAAAGACTAGTAAATCATGTTTAAAAAGGAAAGCAAAGGAAGCTCTCTAAACAGAGGAATGCTCTCTTTTTTTTTTTAACCATTTTGTACAGGAATTGCAGTTCTAACACAAGATCCATAATTTCAGTACCTGTACCACAACAATTTAGTCAGATGCGTTCCTTATTTATAAATTCAATAAGAGAAACACTAGTTTAAAGGATTTCTCACCTTGTGCATACAGCAAAGCATCAAAGATTTTCACTATTCTGCCAATCACTTGTTCTAAGTTAACAATCTGTGTAGCAGCCTCTAACAGGTTTCTGCAGACTTTCACTACTCTCGTGATAAAATCAGAGGAAATCCATGTGAACTGTATGTTCACCACTGCATCTGAGGAGCTCAGGGTATTCTTACACGTGTCAGAGTTACATGGATGAGTTACTTTGTGACCTATACTGTTAAAACAGAAATCATATGATCAGTGCAACAGACTATAAACATTTAATATTGCTTCTAACCAAAGTTACTACGAAAATGTACTACTTCAAAACATGCAGGATTTACCCAATATTTGTTCCAATACATGGACAAGTATTAAAGTAATCTACACAAATCATAATAACAGTTACAAGAAACTATTGGCCTCATGATTTCACCTTGGCGCCTTTACCTGGTAGAATTTGTTGGGGGAGAACAATGAACTATGCACAAAGCAGCTAGTTGCAGAATTACAGCAATCCCTTCTACAGTCTGAAGAATATCCGCTGTCAGAATTTCTTTCTCAAGGACAAATATTAAGGAGGCAGCTTTCTTTGAGATGGCATTCCACAGAGTGCTCTTCGATTTCATGTTTACAGGACTAAATCTGTAATTTGACCATATTAATTATTTTCCAACACATACTTTTTTTTTTCAGAAAACATAAATCATCACAGTAAAACCAGAGCTAATCCATATTGGATACAGGATTATGAAAATACCAAAGGAAGCTTTAGTTTAAATGCACACTTTGGTAGAACACGACACTAACTCTGAAGTTAAGCATGATGCTATCATCAGCCAGACTAACTTGATTCCTTTCTACAACGAGACAGGTGGCTCTGTGGATAAAATGAGAGCTGCTTATTCAGAGGACCTCAACTGGCTGGAAACCTGACTGACAAAAACCTCATGAAGGTCAACAGAGACACATGAAACGTCCTGCAACTGCACAAAAAAACCTGTGCAACGAAACAGGCTGATGGCTGACTGGCTAGCAAGCAGCTTTGGAGAAAATGACCCTGCGGACTTATGGAAAAGTTGAATGTAAGAGCAGTTGTTACAAAGGTCAACTACAAACTGGGTTGTATTATCAAGAGTGAAGGCTGATCGTGAGCCCACACCTGGAGAACACCATGCTGGAGCCAGTTTTGAGTGCTCAAATACAAGAAAGAAATCAACATGCTGGAAGAAGTCCAAGATAATCAGGGAGCTGAAGCACAGCACAAGCTGAAGCTCAGAGAACTCGCTTTGTTCACCTGACTTAACTAGACCTTCTTTAAGCACACCCAGTGCAACAGCATAGCCACATACGATTCTGTCATTCTATATGTATTCTCTCCACTTTTCTGTTTCAGTGTGTAAAAATGAAAATAATTTGCACTGAACATATTAAACACACAGCCTCTTTAACTAAGCTTTGGCTTTAAAATCATCTGTGGATTCTGATACTTCAAAATATCACTTAGATATTTTCCTAGAAGATCTTTTAATGCGGCTGTTATGAAGCAACTGTCTCAAAAAAGTTGTCAGTTGTTATTATCCACTAGCCAAATCACTATAAAAGTAGTTATCGAGTAAGCATCATACATTACTGGTGTAGGCGATTTCTTTGGATGCTTTGTTGCTAGGCTTAGTCGTTGTCTTTTCGGTGGAACTTCATCACTGCTGCTGCTCCACCCATCAGTATCAGAAGTATCTAGCTGGTTCTGATGAAGCTCCTGAAGAATTTCTTCTGTTTGTGTTTTTAATGCTGTATAAAGCGGGCTCACTAGATACTGGAACAGACAAACCACAGAGGTACCATGACATATGCTATGACTTCCTTCTCAAAGACATGATATTATTGTTTCTGACTCAAAATACAAAATTCAAAAATATTACAGTAACAAAGTTCTTAAAAACCTTTGTGTTCAAAAAATGTTAACTACAAGATGAAAACTCTCACATGTAATTAAGTTTCCTGTGTTCCTATCAGCGACAATGCAGCTCGTACTGCTGTTTCCTAGTTCTTGCCACAATACCTTGCTACCAAAGCCATCAAGACAGACAACACGAAGTTTAAGAGACAACAGATATGATACACATGTGGGTGTACGGGGTAGAGGGAACACTGAGCATATCAACACCTCATTAACGCTTCATTATCATTTTAAACTAAAAGCACACAGATTTAGATTGGACATAAGGAAGATATCTTTTACATGAGGGTGATGGAACGCTGGCCCAAGGTTGACCGGAGAGGTGGTGGATGCCCCATCCCTGGAAACATTCAAGACCAGGCTGGACGAGGCTCTGAGCAACCTGACCTAGCTGAAGATGTCCCTGCTCATGGCAGGGGGTTGGACTGAATGACCTCTAAGGGTCCCGTCCCTTCCAACCCAAACTATAACTCTATTTTAGTTCAAACCTCTCTGTCTGTCTGTCCCAAACAAATATGACTAAAAGCATACAGCTAGAAAGAGCAACTCAGATGAGGGGAAATTACTTGTAAAGTTGCCCTTACATGAGTGTACTTTGTGCTCTACCATCATTTTATACTATGATTATAGACAGACCCTTCTGCTTGCATAGCTTCTCAAGTTTAATATATTTAAAAAACAGAGTCCGGCTACATCCACCTAATCAAAAAAATCTGACCTCTACAAGTATGTGAAATAGTTGAGAAACAAGGAGTATCAACTGAATTAGGCAACTAAAGCCAGTATTTTCTAGATTTTCTTCTTTGCACAGATACAGGATTTTGTACATGATCTAGTCACGTAATAAACAGTTTTTAAAGTTAACCTACCTCTTGTTCTTCCTGAGTTCCAAGTACACTCACAAAAATGCCACATATGGTGCTGATATGGACTTTTCTTACTTGTAAGGCAGATTCATAGCCAGCTGGAACAAACTCCAGAAAATACTGCAGTATATGGCAAAAAGCAGCTTTCAGCTTTTCAGACTGAAGACACCTAAACACATCACCTTCAAACAATGCACAGAGCTTCTCTAGTAGCATATTCAAGTAGACAGGTTCAATATTTTTGTAAGAATCTGCTTCAAAAGGCAACAATGTCCTCACCAACAGTAAGAGTGGTTCTCCAAAGAGTTCTGATTCTTCAGTATCCATTTCAAGTGCTGACTGGAGAATTCCAAAAAAGACTGTAAAGAAAACACTGGCCAGCTGGTCTGGAGGTCCTCCTAAATTAATTAATTTCACTAAAAACTTCACTGCCAAAACTTTAACTTTTGGACTGCCATACTCCAACAGGGAGCAGCCTATCCCCCAGAGAACAGTATCTTGTCTTACAAAAAACACATCTGCAACAATGTCTGTCAGAACAGACATTAATATAACTTCCAAACATTCTAGATAGGGCATACCCATCAGCTGTAATGGTGCTGATCTTAAATATCCCACGTTGTCACTTGTATTGCTTGAAAATCTCTTTACAGTCACTGGCCAGAGCAGTACATCTCCCCAGAGATGCCTTTGTGCATCTCTTTCATGCAGGAAGATTAAGTCTTGGAAAAGCTGTAGCAAGTCTTTTGTTAGTACTTCAAAAATGGAGCAACTCTTCATTTTAAACAGAAAAAGTAAAGAGCAAATAACATCACAAATGTTCTTGTGCAATGTGTTGCAGTTTGGAGTTGCAGCAATTCGGAGAAGCCTTGTTATGATCCAGTTACTAAATTCTAGGACAATAAAAAAGAAACAGCAAACAGAAAATTATTAAGACAAAAAACAAAACATCCTATTATGAGCAGGTTGCTCATCAGTAAATCAAAAGAAAACTCCTTGAGATAAACGAATGTAGGCTTAGTAAACAGAGCCTTTACTGGAACATTTCTTTAGCAGATCTTATTGAAAAAGAGGAAAAAGGTGGGGAGAGGGGAGTGCACACAGGAGAAAAAAAAAAAAAAAGAAAGAGAAAAGATATTTTATACTGGGTAGTTCCAGACATTTTCCTCAGGCAATGAACATGTGTACAGGGAATCTCATCAACAATAACAGGGTATTATCATTAACCAATGGTAATAATGGTAATAAGGTCAAACTCTGTCCTGTTAAATTTCCATTATCACAAGTGCAAAACAAATCACAACACTAAAAGTCTATCATAATATTCACTCACTTATAAATATGTAACGCTGAACTTACAAATCTGCCTTTTTCCCATTTTTGTTATTTCGTATGATCCCATTGTCAGAAAATTTAAATCCTGAAAATATTAAGCTTCAACATAAACATTTTCAGCAAACTCACCAATGCAACTGCATTCAGTTTCCTCCTGATTTCCATGCACATTTACAAACATAAGTGGGGAAGATTTCACGATATATTGAATAAAATCAAGCAACATTACAGAACTTGGCTGTGAATCTGATTTCTTAATCAGTTCCAAAGCAACTTTAAAAAAAAAAAGAGACACATTTCTGAATTAGCATTGCAATAAATCAACCTCTCAAATTTTGTTCACACCTAAAGAGAAAGAAGAAATTCATTATATAAAATACTATGAGATGGTATTACACCTGCATAATTATCAATTGCTTTATTAATCAATAAAGATGATTTTGTGCATATTGTAAATTCTCTGACATGAAACTGTATTAAAAAACATATACATTATTCAGCTTAAATATTATTAACAGTACAGGCATTAACAGTTAATATATCTAACTCTTTGATGAGTGAAGAAGAGCAAGTAGTTAACATGTTAGGTTTTAATCACAGAATTTTCCCTAGGTCTATGATCTTGGTAGAAAAAAACCTGTAAGAATTGTTCTAAATCGCCAAGAAATATAAGCTATAAAATGGTAAATTCAGCTTACTGAATCAGGAAATTTAGCAAAATACTAAACATATCTAATGCTGCTGTATAGCTCCATTGAAACAGGCATTTGAATCGCATCAGATTTATACAAATTCCACATAGTCAGTTAGCATAAGAAGGAAACTAACAGACAGCAATTAACCAGAAAAGTTACATGGTAATGATAGAATACAACGCTTATTTATTCAAAAGCAGTATCTAAAGCAGATTAGCTTTTTGTTTTTATATTCTTCCCTTCCAGGACTATAAGAGAATTAACAGATACTTAAATTGATTGCTTTACTACACAAAAGATCAGTCTTCCTGAGACAGCCACATGAATGGAATTGGAATCAGTAAGTTACCCTTACTGTGATTCTCCTTGGTGCAAATGTACAGATAACTACAAATGATAGTTTTGTAGTATATGTGTTTCATAATTACCAGAATGTTGTTAAAGTACTGTAATTGGAACCTTAACATGAGTTAAGGAATACTAAAATAAGGCTTTGTTAGAATTCTAAAATTAAAAATAAGGCTGTTTACATCAAAGTATTTCAATTCTGAAAGAACCAGTGAGTATGAAGACTTGCAAACTATACCACTCAACGAACAATCACATTACACAATACTCCTGATTTTCAACGCTGTAAGCATTTATATTCATATAACCCTGCACCACATTTCCTCCTTCCCTCGCCTTTTTTTTTATTTACTTCACATCATAATAGCAAATACTTCATTATGGCAGTTATTGAAAAATAACTCATAAATGGCATTGCATTCAACTACTAAATCTTTGTGGAAATGAGAGTTGTAACTCCTTTTTTTTGGCAGGAATTACTTAACTCATAAAACAGATAATAATTTCAAAAGAAGGGATATAATACTTACCAACATCTACATCTGTAAGAATTCTGTCAATGAACTGGCAAAGTATTTGTCTTGGTTTCTGCACAACTATGTTGTACTCTTCTGGACTAGCACTAAAATTTAAAGCACATTATGTTGACATTATCTATTTTAAAATACAAAATAAATATTCAAAGTCTATCTCAACAACATGTTTAACACTGATTTTTTCTTTCCCTTCCAGAAGTCTTCAAAATACAAATTGACTTCCTATTCCAGTGACCGGCATAGTGCCTATTCCTCTTCTTCTTTATTCTTCAGTACTGAAGATTGCTTAATTTTGTTACACATTTATGTTTGAAATATATTAAATCCACATCTGACTGATTAAGGGATTTATCCACATGCTACTACCAAGCAATGAATCAGCTTTGGTGCCAAGAAAAATAAAATTAGGAACCGGTTTGACTTTTGGAATCAATCAAAATTACTCAACTAATTAACCACCAATACCCTGGCTAATAAGTGTCACTACCAACTGCTCAGGCGACTATGACAGCAGCTACCTCTTGTCAGGTCAAATCTTCAGCCTGAAATTGTACCTCCGTGTCAACTATCTGCCTACCACAAAACAAAGCTGCAGTCTTGATGCTGCCATTAAAACTTCAGAGCCAAACGTTTTCAAGGTCTTCTAACTCTCAGTGAAACCACACCACGAACACGAGGGGCGTCCCCAGGACGCTGGGTGCTGTGCAAGCCAACACGCCTCTCCCATCAGGTTCGACCAGCACCGACCGTGAGGGAGAGAAGAAGCCCCGGCAGGGCGGGGGGAGGCGGCGGCCAGGGCGAGGGGAGGGCGCAGGCCCAGCCCCCAGACCTCGCGCAGCGGTGGGGAAGGAATCTGCTTTTCCACCTCCCCACGCTACACACGGATGCCGAGGCCGGCCATGCTTGCCCCCGGACACCCGGCGGGGGCTGGGCCCGTCCTACCTGGCCAGCTCCCGCAGCGCGGGAATCACGGAGGCCATCTCCAGGCCCTGCTCCGCCATGGCTCCCGCTTTGAAACGGGCCGCGCGCCGCCGAGGCGGGAACTGCGTGACGGCGTCCGGCAGGACCCAAAACTCCTCCGGCGTCGAAAGTGCGGCTGCGCGCCCCCGCAGCGCAAGTTTAACCGCTTCGTCACCAGAAGGGAGCGCGGGCACGGCGGCTCAGCGCCCGGTTTGCAATGGGCTTCCCCGGGACGCAAGCTGCCCGGGCAGGGCTCTCCGCTACAGTGCGGCGCACGGACAACTAACAACGGGCCGAGCGAGGAGCTGCCGGGACCGCCAGGCGGGGTGCGGCCACGGCGGGCGCCTCGGCGGAGGATGGACCGCGGGTCCTTGAGACTCGCAGCGCACAGGAGGGGAGAGAAATGCCGCAGTCCTGAGGGTGACCTAAAGCAGCGGGGGAAGAGGTCCCGGTCTGAGGGGCGGCGGGAGGGAAACTTCGGTGCTGGCTGAAAAGCCCGCGCTAGAGCGCTCCGTGCAGCTCACAGCTCCCCCGGGCCCGCCATAGCAGGGCTCTCCTCAGAGCGCCCCGGCTCATTGCCGCCCCGCGGGCAGGGCAAAGCCCCCAGCTTGGCCGCCGAGTCCTCAGGTGTGAGACGAGTCCCTCAGGCCGCAGAGAACGGCCCCGAGCGGCCCTCGGCCCGCCCCTGCCGCCTTGCCATTGGCTGCTGGCGCTGCCCGTCTGCCCGCCCGCCGGCGGCAGGTGGCCGTTCGCCGGGGCGGGCGCCGCGCACTGCGGGGCGTGGCGGCGGGCGGGCAGGTAGTAACGGAGCGAGAGAGCGGGACGTGGGTGGCCGGTTCGCGGTGTCACCTCTTCACCGACCGAGCCCGGGGGGAGGCGGGTGAAAGGAGCGAGCCCGGCACGCTTGGCGGCGGGAGGACGCGTTTTGGCAGGTGTGGGGGCTCCGCGCACACCGGCCCAGCGCTCCTCCCGGTACGTAGCGGTGAGAAGCGTACTTAATATTTAAAATATTGCTGTTTGTTTGGTTTTTAAAAAACTTTTAGCGTATGTTGTTTTTTGTTTATGTTACTTTGAGGGAGTGAGCGCGCTTAAATGCCTAGAGTATGAAAGGTTTTGAGGAAAAACCCAAAGGGCAACTCAGCCCCCCGTAGTGTGTGGGCCTGGGGGCGGGAGGCGCTGGTCAGTGTAGCCCTGTGGGCCGGCCTGTGAGCTCCGCGGGAGAGCAGGTCTGCGAGGCTTCAAACTGTAAAAGGGTAAAATAAGAAGGTTTATGTATGCGTAGGAATAGCAGGGAGACTGTGTGAGGGGAAATGCAATTCTGAGCTTTGTTCTCATTAGGAGATGTAGCTCTTTCTGCATTTGTTTATGAACTTAGTGTTGTTTCTGGGCTGAAACTAAATCCTTTTGGAGGCTTCTAATTCTGTTGTGTGTTTCCACTATGTGAGGGCTATGTGTCTTGCATGTAAAATAGTCCACAAAGTGGGTGCATGTGTGTTTTTCAATTACTGATTAATTTCTGATGGATGCTTTCTGTGGAACCTATTACTAACTTTTTTATTCATAGATTTATTTTTTTTCTTGTAAAATGTATGTATGCCATTTCATTAAAAATTCTGCTGAACTTTCAAAGGTTGCTAACATGGGAAGGATGTGGAATACTTTGAGAAATTTTACAAAACATAACTGTGTTTTATCTTAGTTTGTTTTTCAACACATGTTGCAATGTTTTCTACCAGCTGACTTTAAAATATTAGTCTTTTAACAGTCATTCCTAGAGAGAAAGCAGAAACCACGTAGCTTTGTGTTTTGTTAAGTAGAACTGTAATGGTCCAGGAAGACCAAGTATGTCTTGAGTTTTTTTATGAGTGTTATTCTGAACACAAAATTTTCTGCACGATTTCAATTCAAAAAATCTATTTATTGTGAAAACTACTTTTGGAGTGTAAGCTTCCAAGCCTGAGACAACAGTCACACTAAGAAAGGTGTAAATTACACTACCTGCTAATTTGATGTGGAGTTAAAATTCCTGTATTGTCCCTGATAAGGAAGAGAACAAGATATTTCTTGGGATCTTGAGAGAGTTTGAGCAGGCTATATTATTATTTAGCTTTCAATCCTAAGAAATAGGAGCAATTTATTTAATCATTGGGTGATAAAGCATAAGTGGGCTACACAAAGTTCTTTGGGGGTGGGGGGAAGAGAAGTGCTTTTTTCTGTAAGTCTCCCGAGTTAACAGTGAGATCCTATTAATATAGATATTGTAGAAGTGCTTCCATTTGTTGTAGGTACAATGCTATACGAATTTGTGGTGCAGTTTCTTTAAGCATTTACCAAGCATGGAATTCAGGCTTTTTTTCTTTTCTGTAATAAGTACTTATAGCAGTTCACTAAAGAGAGATCTGCTCCCTATCCTTTACTGAGAGTGAGGTACTCTTAATTATCTCCTTCATTCTTCCTTATCCCATTATTTTATACTTTTATGTCTCTTGACCCTCAGGAGAAGGAGCAAGTGTATTATCATCCAGCTGGATAGAATAACTCACTACTAATGAAAATAGTGTGGTTTGACACCATTCTGTATTTTCCAATGTAGAATTCATATTAGCAAAATGAGTCTTAGGTGTGTAGAGCTCACCACTTGCAGATACAACTTGGGAACAAATTCATTCAGATAGGTAGAGCCAACTATCAAATCCAGTGCACGTGGCAGTACCAAGATTTCTGCCAAAACTGACGTTACTGCCTCCCCTCGCCCCCACTGTGGGCAACCCTCTCACTTTATAGTTGTGTGATTCTTCCACACCCAGGTTTCCATCTTCTTTGGCTTTCATTGCTTCTTTACCACTCACCTCTGCAGGTCAGTGTACGTAAGAGATTGCATGACTTTGCCTTGGACCAGCAGGCTCCAGAGCACAAGAGCATGTTAATTGCCCTATTATGCCCTCTGTTTAATTCTGAGATAGAATTACTGTTCCTCTTGGGGCTCATCCACTTTGTGGAGATATGAGAATGTTACCCAATGCGGTTATCATGACTGCAGTTAAATCTCAGCTTTCTCTTGCAGGTAGATAGAAGTGACTGCGCTAAGATATTTAAACACACGTGTATTCCTTGATGCCTTCGTGAACTGTGAAATATGAACATTACACAGGCTGATGTGGTGTTCAGAGGAAATGCAGCCAAGATGGTGCATGGGGGTCCCCTGAACTGTAGTTGCATGTAGTGTCAAGGTGTACTTACAGCTTATCATTTGCATGGTTGCCATAATAACACTTGGTAGTCTGTATGATTACTTGAGGACTAATTTCCATATATAGTCATGAAAGTAGTTGCCTGACCTTTGAACGCATTGCATTGTTCCCGTACACCATAAAAACCTGTGTTCCGGTATGCTGTTTTTATCTGTGCATGTGTTGCTTGCCAAAATAGGCTGGAGTGAAAGAGCACAGATTAAAATTATATCTCATCCTGAATATTGGTTTGATGATCTAAAAAAAAAAAAAAGGAAGAGTCAAAACAGGTGGTAAATGGTGGTAAGGACCACAGGCAAGCCATCAGCCTAAAAGAGGAATGTGTACATTTAACTACTAAGCAAAAGCTAACAGGTGGAAGAGGAAAAAAGTGAGGAAAGAAAATATAAAACATTAAAATCGTATTTTCTCATGTCTTTTCTTTCTATATGTAATCCAGACGAGTCCTAGTCCTGCAAGCATTTATCCACAATTTTTCTATTAATAAACCTGCTTAAATACTTAAGACTGCTGACTACTGATGATGTGAAATTAAACATTTGAATAATGTGGAAAGATAGCACGTTAGATTATACATTCTTTTGCAACCTGGCATTATTATTTATACAGCAGCAATGACTCTTTTTTGCTTATCTGCAACTACTACTATTCAAAAGAGTTGACCGTATGTATATTTTTGTTACTTGTTTCTTGCTTTCTAGTATTTCTAGAAAAGTAGTATTCTTGAGGCTAGTAGCTATGGAGGAAACTTGCAGAAATGTATTTACTACCAGGATCATTATTCTAATGTCTGAGACCTGTTGAGTTGATAATTTTTGGATGAGAGTAAAATGCCTGGAATATAGTTCCCTAAGGCAAAATTTTCAGGATCTCAAATGCTGATTTTAAAAATAGAAAAAATCCAGAACTAAAGAATGATGCAACTGTCATAATGATTTATTGGGAGAAATTTTTCCATGGTTTAATTTGCTCTGGAAACTACAGGTTCTTTGTGGGGTTTGTTTTTTTTGGGTTTTTTTGGTTGGTTGGTGTTTTGTTTGGTTTTTTTTTTTTAGACTTGTAGAAACAGTGATGCTTTATTCAAACTGCAAAACTTTCTACTACTCATGCTGGGAGAAAATAGTGCAGTGTTTTAATTAAAAATGTGATTTTAAACTATATTTGAAAGTTCTGGCTGTTACAATTGCGTAGGTTCTTTCATTAAAGTATTTCTTCAATGAAAATCTGAATAACTGTACTAGCTACAATTTTCATAGTGGAAAATTGTTGTTTTCTGGCAGAGATTTAGTGTGAGGAAAAATAATTTTCCATCTTGTTCTGTGTTCTATTCTGATTAAGGCTAAAATAGAATCATAGAATCATTTCGGTTGGAAGAGACCCTCAAGATCATAGAGTCCAGTCCAACTAGAATTTATGTATGGGAATATTGACAGAAGTTCTGCTAAATGTCAGCTTTTCTCATTTCATGACTTACTGTAGAAACCAACACAATGGAGGAGGGGAAAAGAGAGTTCACGGGCTTTGCCGTTTTACCCTTTTTTTTTTTTTTAAGAAGTCAGATAAATTAAACCTATATATGTTGGAACAGTATTTATTATCTCTTGGAGGAGGATATGTTCCTTGGTGAGTATTTTCCCAGTACCTGGAGGTTTTACTACTCTGTGAGGATTGTGTCAATGGAATGGACACCACCTTAACAGCACATAATACGGGAATTCCTGAACTAAAAAAGATTGTACCAGTACCCTAACATTTAACACTTCACGTTGAGTATGTGTGTAACATTTAGTTGCTACCCTTCTTATTGCAGTGATTAATTAAATAATCTTATCATTCACCACAATGTATGAAATACTTTGTATCTGTGATTAACTGTTGCCATAAAAACTCCAAAAGTCACTAGATCTACATAAATGGGTTAAATAAATGTGGAACAGGAGTACAAGCAAGCAAGAGGATCTAATTCTAGCAAGCAAGTTTATTGCTGGAGAAGGCTCCACTGTGCTGTGCCAGACAATACGGAAACACTAAATTGTAAATGTAGTGCTGGGAAAAGATACCTCACTGAGCAACTGCAAATGCATTTGAATCTGAAGCCCAGGCTGTGGGCTCTTCTGACTGAGATGTTTTCTCATTAACACGTTTCAGCCTTGACATTCACTGAGCAAACAGTTGACCAGTGGTCATGTTGTGATGTGCAAAGGGATATTAACGATGAAAATGACAACTGACATTAGTCAGATCAAGTTCAATGTGGATTGGGAGTTCCAGGTTACTGATAGAACCAGTTCTGCATTACAGTCATGTGCTGTCTCTGTTACAGGATTTTTAAGCATCACTGTTGCTGCACCTTTAAAAAAGGGCTGCAAAATGAGACTGACTTCTCTATTTTCTAGTGCATCATGTTTGTGATAAGATTACTAATTACATGATTTCAGCTGGTTACATGTAGGAAATACTGAATGTCAGTCACTACCTCTGTTTTAGAACTTCTAAATGTAAATTACTTGATGAAGTTTTAGATTTTTTTTGTGGGGATGTGTGCTTGCTTAATGCTGTCATACAGGTGTCCAAAGAGAATAAAGGCAGAACATCACAATAGCTCATCAGTCAGACTGGTACTGCTAGGCCTCGGAAATAAATTATGCATAAGGCAGATTGTGTGCTTCTACATGCATGCTTCTGGTGAGAAGAGGATTATCAACCCACATTCAGGGCTCTCTTGCAGATGTTTCCTTAATAATAATAGGCACTAGCAAAAAAAAAAAAAGTTGGATCCAGCATTGCCCAGTGTAATTCACTTAGTGAATTAATCTTTTCATCTTGTTAATAATTGTTGGTAGAATGGATCAATTAAAAACATGTAGAAAAGCTGAAATATTGGGCTGCATGTTATCAGCAAGATTGTGTTTACTTGAGTGCTAATTTAAAGGATTTGTCTCAGTGTGAACTTCAGGAGCTAGCTGTTTCTTTTCAAACCAAATGTTCCCTCATAGGATTTTTGTTTTCCAAAATTTTTGTAGTTTGGAATGTTGTCGTCTTGCTTATTTATCAAGTTCCACATCTCTCTTTTCCCCATTTTGTTTCCACATGTCCAGCCATTTCTCTTTGCACTGGTTTATCCCCTTATGACAGAGGGAAACTAGATTCTGTTCTTTCATATCCTAAAAGTAGGTCAGTATAAAGTAGTATTAAATTCTACTTTTCCGTTGAGCTAAGTATTTCACTTTTGCAATTTGTCTAGTCTTGCCAAACTTTATAGAATTTATAGAATCAAGATATATTTGGTTGAAACTAGTGTGGATTTTGGCAGTGATATAGCTGGCGTCAGGACTTGACTCTAATTCTAAATCTGTTCTTTTTCCCTTAGGTAACATGATGTATTCAGTGACCAAAAAAATCATAACTGAATATAAAGATATATTTTGCTTTACTTGTCATCACATGTATCAGCCACTTAATTGTATGGGGTGGAATAGTTTTCACATCCCAAAGTAGCAAAATGTTATAGCACATAAATAAATTTAAGTCTTATAAATGGATTTAAAATAGTTGTAATATGCTTAGGGTTGCATCCACAAGTAACTACTTCACTAATTCAAGGCCTATTGGACAAATCCTTCTAAAGCTGATACCTTGTTCATCTTAATCATTGATTTTTATATATCTTTGATCTTTCCAAAGGGATTTTATTATTCTGGCATTACTGTCTGTCTCCAGACAAAATTTCCAAAATCTTTGAAGCCATCCATTCCGCCTGAAATGCAAACTCCCAGTTGGCTTCTTCAGCATGGGCAAGGTGGTTTGGTCACGTCCTCCCAAAGCTGTTCCCAAGAGAGACTTGACAGTGACACGAGACTGGTTGTTTGTCATGCCAGAGCAAATCCCTGCTTCTGGCAGTCTGTGGTGTGTTTGTTTTCACAAGGTGGCTTGCGTTCTGCAGTGGCAGCCCTCCTGTTGTGGTGAAAGACAGCTACTGGGTCAGTCATGCTGGGCTTTTTAATGAAGTTCTGTCTGATAGACCGAGTGCCTTGGGGAAAGCAGAAATTATTATATGATCTATGGAAATAGATGCATGTATTTCTGTTGCATTCCAAAGTTTCTGCATGCTTTTCATCCTGAAGTAATTTTTGTGGTGATTAATCTATGGGACAAACTCTTCGGCCATATAGTTTATTCTTTAAGCTACCATTCTGTTTTTTTCTAAGTAAATTAAGATCAAGGCATTTAAACTCAATAGGATTAATCCATATCAGTCCTTCTCAACCAAATAAGCATATGCTGGATGAGTAATTGGGTGCTGCTATAGTCTGTGTGCTAAGAAGTGCTTCATTAAGCTGTCAGTTCAGGTGCGTTGCTGTGAGCTGGACTCCTTAGCCAGGAGACAGACCAGTCAGAGTGGGAAAGCTTGTCCCTCATGCTTGATGCACAGTGTTCGCTTGCTGATTGATAGTGATAGCACAATAAGTATTTCTGTGCCATGCCTAGAAATTTAAAAATAGGGATTTCTATATGGATGTTTAATGCTCAGGAGCATTAACTTTGGAGAGCTGGAAATACAAGTTATTTTTCATGAATTGTCTCTGTACAAAAAGACAGTAAACAACATGACAGGGTTATTCAGTTTTTGTGACGGTCAGTGGGAGGAGGATGAGCCCCTTTGTGCAGACTTGTAGCTAATTTAAAATCCAAGGTGTTTGCTTATTTGGATAAAATACTATGTGAAATATATATCTTGCAAGATTTCCTCGAGACGTTTTGCCCTTGTACAAGAGCTGATATATCAAAAAGCTGATTTATCTGATAGTTGATCATTTTCTTAGGAAAGAGGCAGTTTTTAGCTACATCATTTCATTTGCTGAACACATGGAAGCCTGCTCTCAGAGTCGTAACAAGTGTTAGGACTCACAAGTGGTGTAAGAAATAATATTTTCTGTTGAAAGTGTCATGGTTTGGAAACACTTTGGACTGTTATCTGGCAGTTTTGGAAGACTGTAGCATTTAATGCAGGCTATGAGAGCAAACAGTTGTCACATTACTGTGAGACATTGTAAAATGGCTAACACAAAGCAAATATAAATACATATTAAATTTAAGAATACTCAGAATTCATGTTTAACTAAGCAAGAAGACTCCTTGCAAAGGTAATCTGACTGACCAGTTTACAGGATTTTTTGTGTGGTAAGTATTGTGCCATATAGTTACTAGACCATAGATAACTGTATAAGCATATCTTTCTCACTTCATGGGACTGTAAGTCATTATTTATTAAGCAACAAGTAATTTTTTTAAAGTATCATTTTTAGGTTTGTAAGCATTGTTTATTAACCTAGCACTACTTTGTCAGATGAGTGTTTTTATACTTGAAAATAGGAAACAAGATTTCTAGTTAATAAAATCATGCACATGTTTATTGTTTCACGTTGTTTCAATGTGTTATTTAAATGTTTAAAGATGTCTGCTTATGTTGCCAGCTCAAATTATTTTTAAGCTTTTTTAAAATTTTGATTTCTGTTTTTTGTAAGAAAAATGGTAAAGTTTTCACCTAAGCATCAGAAACAAGTTTATATTCTTAAATGAAAACTCTGTCTTAATTGTTTGAATCCTAAGGCTGAGGTTCTGAAAACTTTAATTACAAAATATGCTGAGAAATTTCTTTTTCCTCTTCAGAATGTGATTAAAAATGACAGTTGGCAGCAACAACTGTGGCTGTTTTCTTCTGGCCTAATTATTAAGAACTACAGTAGCAGCAAATTAATTTCATGTGTGCCCCAGATAGTCTCCTAGGGTAGCGGCTACAAACAACACTCTATTTAGATTTAGTTACTCAGATATACCGGTGTGCTCCTTTTACCCTCAGCACTTCAGCAACCAGAGCTCCTTAGGGCTGTGAGCTGGCACAGGGGCAGCATTTGTGCATCTGTGGACTCTGCACAGACTGGAGGGGTTTGAAATGCTGCCAGTTGCTTTTGCCGTGTACTGTAGAAGACCCTCCTTTTTCCTCTAGCTTGACCAATGAAAAAAGAAAAACAAAAATAACCTATGAATTTTCCATGACAGAAAATCCTGGCTTGCTTGTAGTATAGTAGCTGATCAGTCTAATCTTCTAATAATCTTTTGAACCTTGTAGAGTTGAACGAGGAATTAGCAGGTGACAGGAGGCCATACTGCCATCTGATAACTAACAAAAACTGAAAAATACTATGGCAATGCACATGTATTTAGAACTGTTGAGTAATTGAGATTAGCTGGAATATGAAGAGTATGTGGATATAAATTAAATTGTTGAAGGCAGGAGAATGAATGTGCATTTCTATTGTTACTCTTAATCTTCACATGATTAACTTCTGGGCTGACCTCAAAACTAAGTTCATTAGTAAGAGCCTGTGGCTCCCTGCTAGAGTTTTATTATTTGTAGCAGCCTGTGGTTTACTACTTCAGACTACCAGTGAGCTGGCATATGGAAAGATAAAGGCAGGAGTTTTCTGGAGTGTTGCAGTTGCACTGTTTTAAGTTTTCCCTCCCCCTCTGCCTCTTTGGCTCTTTGTTCAGCGATAGCTTTGTTCAGAGTTTTGCTTTTTAAGTTATGTGCTAACTAAATGTTATTTTCATACTTGGAGAAGAGAAAAATGGTTCATAATATTCCAGTTGGCTTTAAAAAAAGATATTTTTCTGAAGTCTTGAGTGCCATAGAAGGATAAATTCCTTAGTAAGGAGCACAGAGTACAGTATGTCCTACCTCTCAAGCAGCACCGAATCTGGAAGAAATAGAGGCTTTGGACAAAAGCTGAGAGCCTTGCAAAAGATATTGTAAAAGTATCAGTGATATTGTAACAGATTAAACAAATAAAGGTGAGTACACTTTGATTGTAGTAGATGGAATGCAAAATCCAGCAAACTCTGAAAAATTGTGAAGCACGTAATGTGAAATTGTAATTTGCTAACAGGAGCAGCAGAATTTTGTCTATGAAATTGGTAATAATAATAATAATAATAATAATAATTGCTGTGCTAGAAGCTGGTAGATAGTGAAAAACTGCTATTTGTTGTGTGTTAGTGTTTCTGATTACTTTTGTTTCCTTACTGTGAATTCTCATGCAAGTACTTTAATAGCATTATCATTTTTAGAAACATAACTATTTAAATTGCAATTTAGAGTCAGATCAGAAGATGGTGAGTTAGTGACTTCCACAATATCATCACTTCTCATAATTTGACTGAGCTTTCCATGAAAATTTAAGATGCTCTCGGAAGTCAGTTTGAGAAATTATGTGAGGAAAGCTTGAAAAGTTAATCTGAGAATAACGTGAAGTATCTGAAAGCAGAAGGCAGATGTCGTCTTGTGTGAGTAATTTTAAAACCCTGTGACACTTCATTTTTTTAAGTTGATTAGAGTATGACCTGTGATTACCTTTTGAAGAGTTTGGGTTATGACTTTTGCTTCTGGTTAACTTTTCTGTTTAGTAATTAACTATCGGTTCTATAGTTTAATAAAGAAGAATAATTAAAGCATAACCCCAAGTTGTGAATCCTATTTGTAGATTATTAGGACACCCAGAAAGCCCCTCTGTCAAATGGGGGTCCCATCAACACTTTTGCTGTGTGCACAAAGTTCTTTTTGATCCAAATCATAGAATGTCCTAAGTTGGAAGGGACCCACAAGGATCATGGAGTCCAACTCCTGTCCCTGCACAGGACAACCCCGCAGTTCACACCATGTGTCTCGAGGCCGTTGTCCAGTCTCTTCTTGAACACTGTCAGGCTTGGGGCTGAATGTTTCAATAAGAATTTCAGGATTTGTTTCCTGATTAAGATATATATCAGAGAATATTTATATGGGAATTTCCTATTAAAAAAATGCAATTTTTGTTATTGTAGTTGCACGCTAACAAAAGCTGTATGCGCGTAAACCTAGACAGAGGAAGAAGGACATTAAGTATCATTTGCTGGTGTGTCTTTTAACTCCCTTTTGCTCTTGTAAACTTGATATGTAATGTCAGCCTGGGCACAGACGAATGGTTTGAGAGTGGAGTCCCTGAATGAACTTGCTTTTATGAGTGTAGCCTTTCCGTTTATATTTTATTGTGGTTTGCTTTCATGAAATGTCACTGAGAAACCAAGTTTGGACTTAAAAATTCTCTTCAGAGCAGTGACTGGTAAATAAATCAAACTGATTTTATGACAAACTGTTTCCTAGTTTCTCGTTAGATTTTCTATGTGTTAATGATGGACTCTTCGTATCTAATTGCATTTGCTTTTTAAAACTGCTATGATGCTTTGACCTTAGCAGGCGTTGGTCTGGCACCTATGGCGGCTGTGATGTTGGCTCAGCTTGTATTTTTTCCTTGCTTTTGGTGGCAGCATCTGAGGCACCAGCTTCCAGTGCTAATTGGCAAGCATGATTCCAGCCAGTTCTGGCCATCCAGAGAGAGTGCCTCTGCCTGCTCCCTGGGCAGTGCACTCACAAGTGATACACGAGTGAAGGCGTTCATGTGGGTAAAGATGGTAGGTATGGGGACAAGGTTAGTAAGGCAAAGGTAGCCTTGCAGAATAGGAAGAGAACTTGCAGAAGTTCTCCGGGAAGGAGGGTTTGGCACATCTGTGTGTGGAGAAGTCAAGTGACGAGTCAGCACGGGACATGGGTTTCAATATAATGAACTGGTTTTTCGAGTGTATCAAATGATCCATCCAGAGGGCAAATGATATTACTGGTGAGAGGAGATAAGAAAAGGTCATATAAAATGAAACAGTATATTAAGTTGATTGAGCATGTGTAAAGAAGACAAAACTGGTTTCCCTTCAAGGCTCAGTTTAATGCTTCCTGGACCAGTGTAAACATTACGGTGTTTACACTTGTAAAGAAGTTTCTTCCACCGAGTCATCTTAATCTGTCCTGAGGCCCGTCCTAACTGTTAATACCTTGCTAATTAATTTGAATGCATCTCTAAAATAATGGATTATGTGAATACAGACACTTCCATGTGTAAAATGGAAAAGCAAGATTTTTGCTTCCAGAACACCACCTTTAAATGTTTATATTAAAAAACCGAACAGCAGATTTTTGGATTAAAAAAATAAGATGATGGGGTCGCTTCAGTTCTGTTACCGTTATTATTTTTAGTTATAGTGGCCAGGCTTGTTAGTGTTCTTGAGCTAAGGAAAACATGTTAATGCTTAATTTGAATAATTTTTTTCATTGCAAATACGTGTGACTTTAATTGCACATAGAGGCATACCTGATTGTAACTATGTGATCTATCTGAAGCACAGAGGTGA
The DNA here is from genome assembly GCA_013399365.1 of Pampusana beccarii. Lineage (NCBI taxonomy): Eukaryota > Metazoa > Chordata > Aves > Columbiformes > Columbidae > Pampusana > Pampusana beccarii. Next base: position 103,212 of record VWYH01004154.1, on the reverse strand, counting down.
AAAAGGCTCTCTCCAGTGCAAGCCATGCAGCTCTCAAAAATGGGCTGCAAGGTTCATGAGTTTTGTACCAGGACTTGTGAATTTCCTTTGTGGGCACTAGTTGTAACTGTATTAGTAAAAGATAAAAATTATGCCAGGCTCTGGACAGTATGGTGGAAGCTAGGGCAACAGTAAAATGATTTACGTTGGGAAGGTTAATACTACACCCACAAAAATCACATCTGTTACAATCCTAGTGGTTTCTACAAATGTACAATTTCTAATAGGCCAGAGGAGACACTTGCTTGAGGGTTTGCTCAACAAAGGGAAGGTCTTCTGCATGATGTTGTGTCTCCTGAGGGAATTCCCTCATCCCACTTCTCCTGCCACTGTTTTTGCCTTTTCTTTCCTGTCCTTGTGTGCGATTCATGGCATGCAGGGTTTGTTGTTTTTGTTTTTTGGGTTTTTTTTGCTAGATGGAAGAGTTTCTTATTGTAAAATCAGAATGTTGGTGGGTATGTCCATGACTTTCCACATGTGTAGTGAACTATGGAACTGAGACCTTGAGGAACCTTTCTGTTTACACTAATACTTGCATTCCCATAGCAGCACTGAACTAAGAGCTGCTTCTGTCTCTCTTGGAGTAAGTATCATTGCATTTGCCTTGTAGTTGAGTTACTTGTTTTTAATGTTTTTCACTAGTTTATTTATGGCATGATTATTAGAGATGCTGAAAATCCACAAATTGAGCTGAGTGCAGCTGGAGTTGCTGGAATACAACTGAAAAACTTAAGAACTCTGGTACCTTTGCTGTGGTAATATCTGATCGGGTGCATTGCAAGCCTCTGAAGGATGTTCTGTACCCGAATGCAGAAGCAACTAATCTCTTTTCAACCAATTGCAAGGCTCGATGAGGGTGTTTCAGAGCTGAATTGCTATAGGTTGGTGGCACAACTTCCTGGCTTCAGAAGTCACCCAGGCCTTTAAACTCTCTGCCTTTAGCTCTGTCCTTAAGCTGTTGGCCAGACAGTAGTAGGCTCAAACTTCTTTAAAGGGCATAACAGAACCATCCTTTTCTATTGTCAATTATAGCAACTCTATTCTTGTTTATTCTGTTTCATTTCTATGAGATCATAAGCTTATTTTATTCACAAGGAGCTCTGAAAACACTTTTTAGTGGAAACAGTCTCTTATCAGTGGATAGTTGGTATGTTTATGTTAAACATTAAGTCCTTATGCCTTTTGTGTTCTTTTTCCTGCTCAAATACTTATGTTGTTGAGGAATGAAACGAATATTTAAAATATTTGAAATTGATTATGAAGGATGTTGAGATAACATTACAGGTAATTAAGATTTATGGTCTGAGTGTATTCAGGTTCCTACTGTGCTTTCATTTTCCATATGTGTCTGCACTGCTCCTGACAGACCTTGGATAGCGTGTGCGTGCTGTTATTTAACTGTCACCAAGGCAAAGGTTGTGCATAATACAACCAAGAGCAAGTGCAACTTCAGCAGATTCACTGTATCCAAGCTTTACTTTGGATCTTTGAATTTAACCATGTTGGAGATTCTGTAGGAAAAAATTTTTGTGTCCCTTAATTTGTCACTTTTTATGGCACAACTGCTCAGCATTTTATATTGTATACTTTGATTCTGTACTCACTCATTTATGGAAGAGCTAATATTTTATATTTAAATTACATTGAATATGCAGATACTTCAGAATACTTAATCTTGAAGTTTACCTCAAGTAAAATGTAACACCCGTCTCAAAACCAGGATGATTTTGTTTCAGATTAAGGGGTTTAATTGTTTTAGCAGACAATCTGATTTTGTATTCTGAAAAACAGTGTTGTCTCTTATCAAAAGAAAATTCTTGTTTCTGTATTTCCAATATTGATTTTCCTGGTATTCTCAAGTCCTAAAGAAAAGCTACTTGTTGCATGGAAGCAGCTTTTGCATTTATTTTTTATCTGGAAATGACGTGCTAACAGGTAGGCAGCCCAGGCCGTGCTGTATTGCAGAGATACACAAATGCAACTTCCTTGCTGTTCTGTGTTTCTTGCAAAAGTGATCTAACCACAACTAGAGTGTTACAAACGGCTGTCTTTATGAAGATAAGAAAATGCAGTTAGAAAGCAGTAACTCATGCATACAGCTCTGAAGCGCTAGTGGATTGACTTGTATCCCCTCAGCATCCCAGGCTCACAGAGAATGTCACTATTTCAGATTTGCTCTTGATGAGATGCTCACCAATACCACAGCTTGTTGTGTTAAAGCAAAGGAGACAAGGAGCAGTGGCCTGTCATCTGTTGTGGGACGTGACAGACTGGAGTTCACTCCCCTGCATTCCCTGTGGTCTTTGGAACCTGAGGGAAGGTGCCCTGCCTTCTCTTGTCTGCAAGGAGCAATTGCAGAGGGGAATTCTTGTGTTATCACCTGCTGCTGTAGACTGCAGCATGGTCAGTGCAAATGAAAGGGAAGAATGCAGCCTCGAAGAAACATTGGCACAACAGATCCAAGCAATAATTTTTTGAGTTTTATGGATCAGGTGACATCTGGGTTAATGTTGGATATGCAGTCATCACTTTGCCTATGGATATCGGGTAGACAGACTTCATATCCGTGCTCCAGAGCAGGGGATAAAACACTCCCAGCTCTGTGCCAGAGGCACGTGAAACTTGTAGAACTCTTAGAAAAATAGTTAGTTAACCAAACCAGAACAGGTCATACCTGGTCTAAGATGATCAGTTTGGGTAAATTCAGCCCAAAGTGTTGATGCAGCTGAACTGTAAGCAGGTTGGGTTTGCAGAATGTTTCAGGAAAGGTACTTTGATGAACTCTGCATGCAATAGCTGTTTTTTTTTCCAAATTGCTTTCCTAGAAGCGGTTCTTCTGGTACAGGCAAGGTTTCCATTGATGTTTTTTATTAGGAGTGCTGAATGCAACAATACAAGACACAAGCAGCCTGAGATCCTTTTCAATGATGCATGTGAAGGAAACTACGTGAAACCGATACTGTTGATAAATTTGCATGGCTGTTCTGTGTACCCAGCAGCCAAAGGATACTGAAGGCATTTTGTTTGGGTGAAAAGGTAACTTTCTAAAGTTCACATGTATCTGCTTTATGATAGAATTGCTCTTCATCCTGACTGAAGCCTCATGAAATTGTTCTGTACTTATACCACAGTAAATAAAGTCAGATCAGACTCATGACCAATCTAACAATTAGGTAGCTCAGCTTATTGTTTTACTGTTTATTCTTGAGTCACCCATATTTAGCTTAAAGGCATAGTGGAAAATGTTGATTTTATTATTCACCAGAGTTAATGTACTATGTTGAATAAATTCCTGTTAATAATTAACCTCAATGTAAGTCTTCTTACGTAAGATGCATATTTGATGGCAAAAAAATTCATCACTCTGGCTGGTTTGATAGTCTTCCTCAAGCAAAGATTAATGCATACAGTTTTGGAAGAAATTAAAAAACCAAAATCAATCTCAAATTGTACCTTATTCACTGTGTAATGCTGTACGTAGAAGACTGAGGAAAAATCTATGGATTATCAGTTTATATGTTGAAGCGTAACACTTCTACATTGTTATCCTCTCACTTCTATTCATTAAATACTTTTGATGGTGATAGATGTATCCAGCCATGTTTAAAAGGCTAGGCTGAGAAACGGACTGACTCTTTCAGGTAGTGAAGCTTCAGACTGACTGTATGGTACTTAAAGAACTTTCCACTTCCTGCTTCTCTGTTAATAACTGTACCTGTTACCGTAATTATGCTCTGCCTCTGCTTTCAAAAATTAGCAATGTGCTTCATCAGTTGCAATATCTTTTGTATTTTTAAAAAAATATATACAGATATGTGTATTTATATAGCTAATTAGTTTTACCTTTCAGTGCTCTCCTGTTTTTAAGGTTTAAAAGCATCCTCTTTGCTTCATTAGGAGTGGATCTGGTTTTGTATCTTCTGTCTTTGTAAGACTCAGTGCTCATCATTCTTTAGGTGTATCAGATTCTTTCTGTGTTCAGAGGACTGTTCTGCAATCAAACCTTCTTTCACTTTTGATAACATGAAGTGTAATTCTCTCCTATTTATGCCTCCTGCAGCTTTTTCTCTGATATCGGGAAGATGAGCTATCTTTCTATAATAATAAAAATTACATAGTCACTGAACCCTTTTGATTATTCGTTTTGTCATGAAGGTTAACTCTCTAACTTATTGTGACAACTCTTTTATTCTCCACTGCTCTTTTGTGACAGGCCACCAGTGAAACACCTGGAATAATTTGTCCTTTCACATTGTTTAAAGTATTGGTTTAGTTGGTCCCTAATCATCTTTATTCTTGGGGGTCAAGAATAATCTTGGCATAAGTAAAAAGATCTTTCAGTGTAAGCTGGGGCATGGGGGGACCAAAAAAGAAAACCCCAAAACCCACAAAGCCACACACAAAACCAAACCAGTTTATGTGTATTTTCTGTTGCTCTAAATTTATATTATATGCAAGTATTTTCACTGATGTTTAATTAGCATTTCCCCAGTTAAAATACAGCAGCATTTTTCTTTTCTCTCCTTACTGACTAAAGGGAACATCTGATGCGTATCTTGGTTTAAAGTTCCTTTTGTATGTCTTATAATCTTATAATGCGTTCTTTTCTCACTGAGACAGGGCAGAACTTCTAGTTTAATCTGGCAAGAGCTTAAAAGAGACTAACGGTGCGTGAAAGCGACCCTGTTCCACCACATTGGCTTAAAGAATCCCAGATGAACTAACACGGCAACACTACAGGTTGAACTATGGGGTTTGCGGGATTTTTTTGTCCATTAAAATCTATAGCAGTTTGATTTGAAGGCCAGTAAGAGAAGCAGAATTTTAATGTTTCGTAATACTAATAATGAGCTGATGATGGACATGAAAGTGGTAATTCTTCTGCACACCTGTATTTGCAAATCATGTTAGCTCGGCTGTCATTGGAAACAACAGATTTAAGGGTGATGTAGTGATGAAGTGGTATTTGCACCAGAGACAGAGGAGGTGTGTCCCTGGAGCTGCACAAAAAGAACAGCAGCAAAAGAAAACAAGCTCTTGAGTCAGCATTTGTCATGTCCATTGTTGTTGCAGAAGCAGCTGCACATGGAAACAAGGCAAATAGAATTTGAAATGAAGAGCTGGGAAAGAAATTGCCTGCAGGGATAGAGGAAACTATTGGGACTGATTGGCAATTAACTGCTCTCCTTTTTCTGACAGCTTTGATAACAGGTGAAAAGAGTGGCAGGGGCTGCCGTCTGGGCTGCTGACTTCATCCTGTGTGGTTGCTCAGGCACAGATACTCCTCTGCACCCGAAGCAATACCATGATGGTATCAACAGTAGTTTGTGTCTGCATTAATGTTGGATGTGGAATGTTTCCAGGAGACCCAGTGAATTGTCTTCAGATACAAAAAGCCTCCCAGGTGTAGAAGGCACGCTAGGGAGAGATTAGTATTGTCAGTTCATGTTAAGGTGAGGTGAGGACTTAAAAGAGAATCAAGGGCACTTTCTCAACATAAAAACCATGTTTGCACCTACCCTGTCCTGGGGCAGCAGGGGATGGTTTAATGTAAGCATAGACTACATAAAATCCAAGTGTCAAATGAACACTACCAGAGTCCAGTGAAATGTGTTCTCTGTAATCAAATATATCCTTCAGCAGGTACTCATAGTTCCAATAGAGATGTATCTTTGGAGGCTTAATGTTAAACCTTGTCAGAATTGCATGTGGACTGAGTCATCTTGGGTGGTGCAAGGTATTTATTAGCTTAGATAGAAGGTCCCTGTTTCCATATTGAAATTGTCTGAAATGTCTGACTAGTTTATGTGTCTATGGTTGCTCAAACTAGATGTCTCATGAATGCCAGAACCATGATTGCAGCAATTCTGCCATTTAATTGACCAGCTAATTTATCCTGTAATTATATAATAGGGTGTTTAAGATTGTCTCTTTAGAGCAGAGGTATTAGCTTTATTTATCTGCTTCATTCAAGAGCAGGTGTTTCTACTGTGTTGCTAAAATAATCAGTGTCTTTGGAAATCAAGGATTGGTATTTTCTGAAATAGAATATGATCGAAAATCTAAAATATGAACCATTAAAAGGGGAGAGGTGAAACTAGTTGCATTGCAACTTCAAATAAGTTGTTTTTTGTAAAACCTGGCTCATGGTAATGGTAAATAGTTAAAAGCATTAACAGTATGACAGAAGTGGTGTTGTTATTTGCACCTGTGTGCCTAAATATTTCACTTGTGCTTTGGCATGGTTGGTTTTTTTTACTGTTTCTGTATTTCAGAGGATTGTCTTCTGGGTTTTTGTTGTGTTTTGGTTTGGGGTTTGTTTGTTTGTTTGTTTTGGGGTTTTGTTTGGTTTGTTGCAGCTTCAGAGTTCTTTAAATTTCCTTAGTAATTGGGATTTAAATGTTTATTTTTCTCCCCCAATTTTTCCATAGTTCGTTATTTCTTTATCTGCAATTGCCACGTCAGGCTTCCATTGAAAGTACTTGCACCTCCAGAAACATCTGTAAAGTCATTTTTTTTTCCTGAATATATATTTCGAATGCTCATTTTGTTTTGTTATGGGCTTTTTTTTTCTTTTGAGTATGAACACTGGTACATGCTGCTCGTAAGCTTAGCAAAATGGATGAGCAGGATTTTAGTACTTAAATAAGATCTAGTGACATGAAGGAAAAAGACTTAACTTGCCACCCACACTCAAGGCCACATCCTGTGTGACCCACAGGAGCAGTCCCTGTGAAGACATAGAAAGTACTCACCTGGGTAAAATAGACAAGCTCTCATTAAATAACCCACTGTTGTTTAATAACTCTTTTTATATATCATCACGGAAGAAAAGTAAACTACTGCTTTAAAAGAAGCAGAAACATTTGCTGAGATGAGTCAGTTACATAATGCACATGACTTGGTTTTTCTCTCTCTTACACAGCAGTGTCAATGGAGATAAATAAATGCTTATGCTGCAGATAGGGCCCAAATAAATATTTTTACTTTTGTACTTCGAGACAATACTCATATACTCCTGTGACAAAAATTTTCTTGTATTTTCTTGAATGGTCTGGCAATACAGTTGCTATCTTAGAAGGTTTTACCACATCTCATGACTTCAGAGTCATTTTCTTTTTGAAAGGTATATCTAACTCTGGTTTCAGATAAGCACAAACTTCAAAACATAAACCCCACAGATTTAAAAAAAAAAAAAGAGAAAAGGAAAAATAAAAGTGTAAAAATGTTATTTAAAAGGAAGTCATGGTATTTTATAGTATTTTGAACTAATGGGTGCTATGTTTATCTAAAAATAGAGTTTTGAAAAAAGTTGGTGGCTACTCATTGCTAACTTCTGAAGATTGCTTGTGTCACTATACATACAGGTTTAGCTACATGTAGGATACCTTGTTCAGCGTTTCTTATTTTAGCTCTAAAGACCTTCCCAGCATTTCCTGCAGAGTATGTTTTTCATTACAAATAGATCAAGAATCCTTAGTGTATATGTCATAATGTGGGATATTCTCTCCCAGAGAGAGTTCTTTTACTAGCAGTAAAAACAGCAGCAAAAAGATTGTCTCATTGCCTCTTGTGTTAGAAAATCAAAGGTAAGAACTTAATTTGTGTTTATGAAGATACTGTTGAGGGAATCAAAACCATGCTATTGCAGAGTGCCTAGCAATCTGAATGTGTGCATAGTTAGAGTTAACAAAGATCTCTAAAAAGCTGAGTTTTTCATTGAATGAATCTTATTTATATAGAATATGAATATAAATGACAAAAAGTATGTAATTCTGGGTTCAGCAAAAGGCAAAATAATATGAGAAGGAATGCCACAGTACATAGCTTTGGATTGGTAGGTTTGAATAAAATTAGGTCTCAATATCCTGGTCAAGTTCTGATTTCTGGCTACCTGAATCTCCATCCAGTAACATGCTCCAACATAGTATCCAAGTATGTTGAATAACTATATTTCTTAACAATTTAATATTTTCCCTAGTTTCTGTAGCCACACAAGACAGGCTGACCCTGTGTTCTTTGCTCTCTGAGCAAGGCAGGGCAACCCATGAATGCTCTGCAAACCAGCAGCTTGTGCAAGGCTTCTCGTTTGGTCTCATTTCATAGGTAGGCAGGGAGAGCCAGTTTGTGATACACAAATGTTCTATTCTACCTAGTTGCAGAATATATCAGGGTTTGACAGGACTAATACAGAAGTGTGGTATCTTAGAGGAATAATTCCCAGCAATGGTGTCACTGGTTATATTTCTGAAATCAGGAGACGCTTCAGTGGTTAATGTAGTGAGGCAATGTTACGCGTTTGTGGCTGACCACAGCTGATTGGTTTTGTATTAAAGCTGTTTTCACAGTAGAGTGGGTATCAATCATATCAGCCGTATTGTGGGCGCTCCTGAGGAAGCTTCCAGGAACTCTGTTGGCCTTGCTGGCACGATCCCCCAGCGAAGCGCGGCTGCCGCAGGGCCCTGCTGCCCCTTCTCGCGTGTGCTGAGGTCCTGCGCCATTGCTTCATTTGTATTTTTTTCTCATTGGCAGATTGGCAAGGATTGAAAGAAAGCTGACACAGCTAGAATGGCGAAGAAATTATTTGGGGCAGAAATAAAGATTGATAGTGTTTAATTTCTTTAATTCTGAATCAAATTCTGATTCCATTATTACAGTCTTACAGCAGGGATCCTGTTATTGCTGGCGTTGTACAGCCACCTGGCTCTGAGGCAGTCCTTGCACAGGGAAGTTGGTAACCTAGTTAGTCAGAACACACAGAGGTACAGCCTTGCCCAAGGGCATTCAGCAGGTCCATGGTAAATCCAATTGTTGAAATCAGGTCTCCCCTTCCAGTGTCTAGTCCAGTGGGTAATAGTACAGTTCTGTCGATATGCATGATTTTGGGGGAGAAGCAACTGCATATAGCAGATCCAAATATAATTATTATGAGCAAATAATAACCTGGCCAGTTCAGGAATATTTTTCTTGCTCTAAAGCAAAACCACTAAACTAGAAGGGAAAACATACACAAGTACAGGACAACTTTGATGAAAATACTTATGTAAGGTGGATTTTTGCCACTTTAGCTTAAAAGCAAAGACAGTGGTTCTACTTTCTGGTAGGCACAGCAGCATCTGTAGCACATCGTGCTCTCCACAGCCCAGTGCACCAATGGCAAATGCAGATATAAACTTGCGTGTGCAGACAATTGTGTGTGACTTGTGTACAAACTTGCACTTACTAACAAGGGTCTTGCGAGGGTGCCTTCTGTTTTGGGGGGGGTGTGGTTTGTGGAGCTGGGTAGAGGAAGTAGATTCACATTGAGACTCCAATCTCTGTGCTCAGTAAAACACTTTATTCAGCTCTTTGCCAGTGTTGTGGGACAATAGGCTTGTCAGAAAGGTGGAGGAGAGGGTAACCTGCAGCAGCTCGGGAAGGGCTCATCAGCGTTCACCCACCTGTAAGCAGGTGGTTGAAGGTGTCCCACTGAGTTTTACTACTGTGCAAATGTTGGGGTGCTCAGTGCTTTTCAGGACTAGATCCTAGCACTAAACACTGGTTGGCAATGATACTGCATCGCACTTAGAAAACAATTTCTCAAAAAATTGTTCGTTGAAATATAAGCCTTTAATTTTAATGCTGGAAAACCACTCTAGCAATAGAGGTAGGTTGTTGTTGGTCAGTGCTTATTCTGTGCAAATGAAAACATCATGTGTATGGAAACAGGTGCTGCTGTTGTGAGTTCTCAGTCACTATTACAGTGAAAAGAATTGGTAGGTGTGTGTACTGTAAAGTGTCATTTGCAATGTTTTAAGTGTGCCAAGCCTGGAAATGTCATTCAGATCTCATACCTTGTATTGAAAAGATCAGTAACTTTTATTGGTATGTGCTTGGAATTAAAGCTTTATAAATTTCCTTTTTATTATTAGGCACAGGCAACTGGGGACGACACTTCTTGCTGTCCAAAGATGGAAAACAACATAACTACTATCTCTCGTGAAGAGCTTGATGAACTAAGAGAAGCATTTGGTAAAATAGGTATGTTTTAAATAAGAAAATAATAAGGATGCCATTAACATTACAAAGCCATGTAGGATTTGTGGAAGAAATCTTTATGGATCACTTTGTTTTGATAGGGCCATATTTTCCTTCTATGTTGCCAGTAATATCTAAGAAAATAAGAATGTTTACATAACCCCCCTTGTTTTCACTGAAACTATGTGTGTTTGTTCACTTATTTCAACTTCAGCAATGATAACAGATACATTTTCTTGCTTGGCAGTTGCGTTATTTTTGCCATTGTATATGAAGCATGATGGGTCTCAAAATTCTTTTTTTTTTTAACTCCTTAAATCTGAAAAAAGATTAAATTTCAATTGTTTACTATATTTTCATGTTAGATGGCTGACACTTGAGTTTTGCTATACTTACATGCTTTGGTGAACTAGTATTTTATCTTTTCATCTATTGGATCGGATTTTACATTTTAAGTAAGCTAAACTTGGAGATTTTTTTCAGCTTGCGTTTGTAGCTAGCACATGTTAATACATAACTGTACAGTTTTGTATGCTTGACGGGATGTTTGCAGATTAATTGGAGAGTAAACAGAGAGTGAGAAATTACATAGCAACTAACCCTTATTTCCAGATTGCAATACTGTCATGAATGTTAAAGTTCACATCTGCTTTATTTCTTGTTTGCTGCAGTTCTAAGGGGGTGATGTGTAACTGTGCAGCTCAGCAAATCAAACAAACATATTTGTAATCATTCATCACGAGGGAACAGGGTCATTTTAGGCAAGAAGCCTTAAATATTAGGAATTGCCAGCTTGGTAAAGAGGCTGTTGGGAAGCAATATGTTAGAGATCCGTAAGACCATGAGTAGTACGGAAATGGTGAAGAGGGAATTATTCAGTTTCTGTCAATACAGGTATCAGGTGATGCCCAGTAGAGAGTCAGCTTAAAGTAAAAGTAGTAACTTTTATTCATTGACAAATAATAGAACCATGAATCTGTTAACTTGGGATGTTATTGACACCAAAAAAGGGTAGAAATGCTAAAGGAGTAGGATACGTCTATGGAAGGTATTTCTTGAGTTGCTATTAAACCACCATCTTGATGCAGTCTGTAGATACTCCCTTGTGTTGTCTGACAGCTTTTCTATTTGTTTGGTTTTCCCCACCTGCATTCCTCCTTTATTCTCCCTTTCCTCCCTGCGTGTTTTCACATTTCTGCTCCGAGAATTGTCTGTACTGCTTCTGCTCACTGAAAAGCTTTTTCTTCCTTACTGGATTATGCTTTCTGTAAAAAAAAAAATTTCCAATGTCTTGATGGATAAATTGCTTGCAGCTATATTGGTAAACTGAGAGAAAAGGCATGTATTTAACTCTCTGCTTGTCACAATGGAAACTTACCCTCAGTGAAAGATGAGCCTAGAGAAATAAAATAGCTGGTAATCTGAGTGAGCTCCTCAGCAGGTCCCTCTGCTTTCTAGACCATCCCTGTTATAACGTGTGTTGTTACATGTCTTCGGGCCAGTGGATGGATTAATAACATATGCAGACGTAAAGTTTGTCTGGGTAGTGATTTGTGAATTGTTGGTAGTATCAAAAATGTAAAAAGAGGGGGTTTTTTGACATTTGTTTTTAGCTTTTCAGCAGCAGTGAAATGAGGCCTTCTAATGAAGCTGTACAGAAGCTACGTAGTGTCGTATGGATTACAGGCCAATTACTGCGTAGCAATCAATTGTGGCTAGAGATGAAAGCATGTGTATCTGCTTGCCCTTCTGTAATGTGATGTGTATTCATCCACTCTGGTATTAGTGGCTAAGTTCTGATGCTAGAGACAATATGAAGAGAAGTCTTTTAACTACTAAACAAACAAAAATCAAAACAAACAAACAAAAGGTGGGAGCACCTTGACAAGTCAGAAAAGCGGCCGCATCATCTCGCTTCTGCCTCATTGTGTTACTTGTGATATTCTCTTCGGATGTACTTATCTTGGATGCATCGTTTGTAGAACGGGCAAAATACTATTTGTATTTTTCAAGAGCTTTAATATGATCATGGAAGAGATTGAAAATTGTTGTCAAACATGGAAAATATTAGCATTAAATCTATTAAATGATGGGCATTATATCCAGCATTTGATTGAGCTTCATCTATACGGTGAATAGACTATAGCTTTTCTGCTTTTCAAAGTACTTCGTTCCATTGCATAGACATTGTGCTACAGCTAAGACTATTTTAATGGACATTCTCAAATTCTGACAGATGTGTATACATATATATGGAAATACACACAGATATAAAAAAATAGGAGTAGTTAATATCCATTTATGCATTATGTTGGATAAAAACATATTATAGGTTTGTAAAATGGTGCTTTATTATACTAAGACAAGAATTCATGACAGCTTTCTGCACACAGATTAACCCAAGGTGGAAGTACAAAGAGTATTTTTATAATTTCTTCTGTGCTGCTGCGTTATTCATCATGAGTAACACAAATTATACTGCATTTTTCTTAATTTATTTTTATGTGATATAGCCATTGATTTCTTTCCACCATTGTGGAGTTATAGCATACCTCTTTGTGTGCTGTCCCTGCACATTCCTGACATGTGGCCTTAGGAGCCAAGTGTCAGTGAAGATGACAGTGCAAACTGCTCCCAACAGAGCTAGTTAACAGATTAAGGAAGGGCACCTTTAATAAACAGATGCAGATCATCCTGGATTTATTCTTGACAGGTAAGCCTAACCACATCAAAAGTTTTGAAGAACAGAAAATGTTTATCAGATATTAGGATAAAAAACAGAATGAAGAGTTCTTGTATAAGCAATTTTCCTTGTGTAAGTGTACTCTTCTAATGGCAAGTTGCATCACATTTGAGTTTACCGATTGCAAATGGTGTAATATCAACAAAAGGAATATAATAATTGATCTCCCTTTCACTTGAATGTTTGTAGAGAGTTTTATTAGGAGTCTTAAATAAAGCTTAAGCTTTGCTATTTAGAAATTTGCCATCTTGTTACAGCTGTGCTTTGGGATTATAAGAGAGATCCTGAGCAAATGCATAACAAGAGGGCACAACTCCTAGCCAGTTGTGCCTCTAATCCACAAGTATTCTTTCATGCTTACTTATTTATGTCAGAAGAAGAAATACTCATCTCCTAGAACTATTTCTCACACTTTATGTATTCCCAACAGTTACTATACTTGGTTTTTCTTTCTTTTGTGTTTTAATTTTACAGATATTGACAACAGCGGGTATGTGAGTGATTATGAGCTTCAAGACCTGTTTAAAGAAGCAAGTCTGCCCTTGCCTGGTTACAAAGTCCGGGAGATTGTAGAAAAAATCATTGCAGTGACAGATAGCAACAAGGATGGGAGAATCAACTTTGAAGAATTTGTCTCAGTAAGACGTTCCCCTTGGATGTTTCTCTGTTGTCTGATATCTGTTGAGACTATGATAGAAAACTGAAGTGATGCAACTAAGTACTATTTTGATAGAAATAACTAATATTTTGGGAATGGGAAAGTTTTCTGTGACAATTTACAATATCCTATATAATTATCTTCCAGTCTTTGTATTTCACTCTCCCATTTGATTTAGTACATCTCATTTGGGCAGCATGTGAGAGCACAGTAGTTTCAATCAGTCCTACTTTCTATTTCCTCAAAAATGAGGGGATGGGCTACATATTTTAGGAACTGTTGGGTCAACAGTTGCCCTGGCAGAAGAGTAGATAATTAGATACCAGCCTCTGAATTCTCTTAAAGTAGTGCTTGTGCTACTATGCTTAGATCTCTGTACTAAAGGTTATTTTTTACTGGGAATGAGGTACAGTTTTTCACTTTCAGTGAACAAATTTGAAAGGTTTAGACTTTTAAAAATGTGGTTCATTTGGTAGTGTGTTTTATTTCAGAGAAACAAACTTTTCAGGCTGTTATGTGTGTAGGTTTGGAGATTATTACTTCTAGCTTTGAATGTAGAGTAATTGTTAAGTTACTAATTGTTAGTTACTGATCTTTATTTCTAACTTTCTGATTTGCAATGGTTCATAGGCAAGATGCAAATAGTTGCATCCAGGTATTGAACTATATCTGTTACTTATACATCATTGTCCATCTTGAGACCTTTACAGTATTTGGGCAAATTTAAGATATACCAGTATATCCAAAATGGTTTGCATATGATGAAGTGGAAGAAACATGCTATATAGTTGTTGAAAATGTGTATATCTTTAGTTGTTTTCTTCAGTTTACCTAAGTATCTCTGGAAAAATTGTATAGATTGTTGAATATCTGCTTTTTTAAGATGGTATGGCTTAATAAAGGTAGCACTCAAGGTACTCGCTGGGAAATAATATATTAGATATCCAGTATGCAAGTTTCATGAAGGGATTTAAACTAGTTTTACTCATACAGTTTGGTGGTTTTGTGTTGTGGGTTTTTTGGGGTTTGTTTTGTTTAGAACAGAAGTCAATGGAAATGCCTGAGAGAGGCAGTCAGATTAAAAACTGACTCTGGAGTATATACACGAGTTAACACTTCGTTATTTAAAGGTATTACCAATCACTAAATGCTTTCTATTTTTTTTTATTATTATTCCAGATAATTCAGGAATTGAAAAGTAAAGATGTTAGTAAATCTTTCCGAAAATCAATAAACAAAAAGCAAGGTATTACAGCAATTGGAGGAACATCAGCAATATCTAGTGAGGGGACCCAGCACTCTTATTCAGGTGAGAAATAATTAAACACGAGCAATTTTGCATGGAGGAACACTCTTTAAATTTGCACTGCAGACAAAGGAAAAAAAACAACTGGAAAATGTTGCTGTTGAAAGAAAATTAACACAGAGAAAGCATGTGGAGATGGACAAGATAAGTGTGGGTGGTACTTTATTAAAATGTGGGCTGTTCAGCTGTTGGTAGTTTCATGCTGCAGTTAGAGGTAATTTAGACATCTTTGCGAGACCAAAAAATGAAAACAAGCACTGGCAGCATGTGGGGGTGGGAAATAAATGGTCCCTTTGGTGTACTTCTGATAATGGTAGTCAAGTTCTTGGTTTCGTTACATGCTGATCTACTCTAATTCCTGTATGCAAGAAGAAATGGGTGGAAAGTCCTCCTCAGCTGTCTCTGTGCCATTACAGAATTGTTCACTCCTATACGATTTTTGCATAGTCTATCTCATACTTGAGAAGTTGCTTTAATATTAATATTTGATCTGGTTCTTTCTACCTCCCCATGCTGGTTGTCATGTGTCTAAATTGCATTGCAGCTCCTGGTCAGAATGTTAATCAACTTCCAGCATTCTATTGCAATAAGCAATATCACAACTTACTGTATTGACTCAAGTCTGGGATTTGGTGTGGTTCCAGAAGAGTGTTAAGATTCTATGTATGAGGAAGATTCACTTCAGTTAGCTGAAGGCAGTGATAACCTCTCTCTGAGGATTATCCTTATAGCACCAGCTGCACTCGGTGTATCTCCAAAGCAGGGGATTTATTCCATCTCAAGGGCTGCCTGTAGGAGGGACACTATTGCAGCTAATAGTTTAGACTCCCTTTCGTTTCTGGAGGAGAGAAACTGACCTCATTAGAGTGCAACTCATCTCATCTGGCCCCATCAGCCATCTCGTTTATGATGAGGTGAAGTGTGCACTAAAATGTCATGTTTCTTCCCACTGACAATGACAGAAGTGTAGTGAGTCACGTGTAGGTACCTGTCTTGTATGCCTCTTGAGGTGAGATGGTTTTTGCCTGGATACTGATACTTGATTGACTGGTGTCCCAATGAGCATTCTTAGATACGCAGTAATAAATTTTGCACTAAATATGAAAGGGAATTTAAAACGGAAGTGCTAAATTTTTTAAGTCGCTCAAAGCGAAATACAGCACAGTAACTCAGATGATAGTCCTAAAAATGCTGGCAGTCTCTGAAGTCCTAGCAGAAGGCAGAATGAAATGCTGCATTTTAAACCAGTGTTGTATAGACTGAGATGTTGCATATTTCAGATCACAAATTTCTCTCTTTTCATTGTAATTGCTAAAAAACTGAATTCAAAGTCCTCCATTATGACCCATTATGTTGCTATGATTTTTATGTTGTCCTTCAGAAAATCACCAGGTGTTTAGAGGGTACACAAGGGGAAAGATCCATCTGCACTTGCCTTTTTTTGCATGCTTTCCCACCAGTCTGATTCTTTTCATAACTGGCCCCTGTGAAACTAAGGGTTTTGTTGCAGAGGAACCTCTTTCACCGAAGTCTGATGTTTAGTAGTACGTATTCACGGAAATGGCAATAGATTAATACTGGTTTTATTTCAGAGGAAGAAAAAGTTGCTTTTGTTAATTGGATAAATAAAGCTCTACAAGATGACCCAGACTGTAAGCACCTCCTACCTATGAACCCATCAGATGCCAGTCTTTTTAAATCCCTTGCAGATGGCATCCTTCTTTGGTGAGTCCAGGACTGTGAGAAATAAAAGAAATTAATCTCAAAGGTTAAATGCTGATCACAGTGACATGAATTGGAAAACTTCTGATAGATTTTAATGTCAGAACTCTTAAATATTTCAACCAATATGTAAGATGGGGAAAATCTGTTTGCCCACAGAAATGTTATTTTTAGTAATTTTTTCATGTGACTCTGTGCATATATTACAGAAGTGGGTTTCTACTTCAGATCCATAATTATACATGTCAGATATGTGCAGACCGTTTATAAAGGAGATAATTACACAGTTCATATACTCACTCACTGGAATAATTAGAAGTCTTTGCTATTTCAAATATATTCTTTTTAAAAGTTACTAAATGTAGTTACTAAACCACAGGATGGGAGGAACAGAAATCTGAATTAAGTCCATAGCAAAACAGAGAGCATATAGTGGGTCCTTTAACTGTAGTCTGTTGTTACTTCCTAGTTAGACTAATAGTACTTGTTCATACACCATGGTAACAAGGGATTAGTATATTGGTATTGATGTGAATTAGTCTTTGAGATCCTTGTACATGCTAGATACTATGGAAATGCAGTGCAGAAATATATTTGTTATATTATGAAGATTTTCACTAGAAACTGTCTTTAGTTTTAATCTTCTCAAGAAACTTTTTTGACTGCACAGACATGCTCATTACTTAAATATAAAACCCAATTGCTCAAGTTTCTTATAATTACATATTATCTGGAGGTTTCTGGATGAATGCACGATTATTTAACAGGGAGAGTGGGTTTAGAGGATGAGGTGGTTTTTGTGTGGTTGTATTTTTTTTTAATATTGTCAGAAATATTTACAGCTAGTTTAAAGTGTTAGAAGTTTATAATAAAATATTTTCTGAGAAATGAAAGAATAATCTGACTTTTCTTCTTTAGCAAAATGATCAACTTTTCACAACCAGATACAATTGATGAAAGGGCCATTAATAAGAAGAAACTCACTCCTTTCACTATTTCAGTAAGTACTGCACAGATAGGAACTTGCCACAAATGAAAAAGTAAAATATTTTTCTATTGTTTTGTTTTAATGACAGTTCTCCTGGCGGGGAAAAAAAAGTCTTATGTATTAAAAAATGTCAAAGCTTGAAATTGTGTTTTTCTAATAAACTCTGCCAAATTCTCTTGTTTCTTAGATGATGTGCAGGAGAACTTGTATTTTGCACACTTTCCTTAGTTCTTTCCCTGTTCGCTGTTTCCACTTTGCTTTACTAAGTATCTGAAGAAAATTATTTTACACTTCTGAGTGGATGGTCCGGTCATATTTTAGCAATGCAGAAAGTATCTGTATGGATGTATACTGTATGGTAGGACGATGCGTTTTTAGTAGTGGAGAGTGGCTTGGACAGAAGATGAGAAGCTCTATTTTTAATTGTGTATGAAGTCCTGAAAATATTTGAGAGAGAACATTTTTAAGACCTTAGTTTGGGTGTATGAAAACAGGTCTGGATCTGGGAAGTAGATCCATAAGTTGCCAGCCTAATGAGGAAAAAAAAAAAAATCAATCCTGACTAAAGCCTCAATTAACTGGCAGACTTTTCAGGCTGTGATATTAAAATACGAGAAGTTAAAACCTACCATGTTCTAAATCTTCCACATGGATTTTGTAATCTCTACTTCTTTAAATAAGGTGTGTCAGCAAAGATGATACTACATGAGTTTATGTTGTCTCTGTACATAATTAAAATATGACACAAGAAAATAGAGTAATATTTATGAGAGCGGCCAGGTATTTTTTTCTTGGAAGGTGTAATCTGTGACAATCATCAGCTTCACTTTCAGTGTCAGGATGTTGAATTGCCTGATTATCTTATGCTATCTGTTCAATTACAGTTTAACAGTTGCTTGAATAAGTGTCTCAGCCTGTATAAGATCCAAGATGGGATGACAGTGATGTCAGTAGCGTCCTGCACAGCACAGAATTCCACATAAGCATGTTTTTCCACGGGATCATGTCCCTGGTATTCTGAGCAGTATTGTTTAATTTGTGTATGTGATACTTACAAGTTACAAAAATATTTTGATTAGAGTATTCCTCAGCAATCCAGGCTGCAGAAGGTGGCCCATGATTTTTTGGTGGGTCCATGTTAAACACTGTCAATAATGTTTTTAGTTAAATTTTGATAAGATACGTGATGGTTCCTAAAAAGTCTCCAGTTTTCCCACTGGGACCCAATGAATTAATGCATTATTTCTTATTATTTCTTCTGAAACTTAAATTTAATATGAAGAAATTTACTAAGAATTACAACCTCATAAATTTGTTAAACAATGATATTCCAAACAGGAAAACCTAAACCTGGCTCTGAACTCAGCATCTGCTATTGGCTGTACGGTTGTCAATATCGGATCGCAAGACTTGCAAGAAGGAAAACCACACTTGGTATTAGGACTCTTGTGGCAGATCATTAAAGTTGGTCTTTTTGCTGATATTGAGCTCTCCAGAAATGAAGGTAAGATCAATGCCAGGTATAGCAATATCTGCAATTTGGAATTAACTGAGAACATAATAGCAATGATTTCAGCTTTGTTTCAAACTTGCTTTTAGCTCTTATTGCCTTGCTAAATGAAGGGGAAGAACTAGATCAGTTAATGAAGCTTTCCCCAGAAGAGCTCTTGCTACGCTGGGTGAACTACCATCTGACCAATGCAGGGTGGCAGAAAATCAATAACTTCAGCCAAGACATTAAGGTATGTAGTTACCATTCTGATAATTGAACATAACAGTATTTTAACCCACTGTGTGTAGAAACAAATGAGACAGATCAGATTTAGAAAAATAGTAGTCATCTGCTATTTGTAGCTATAGGTTCATCCTGCAGCACTGAAAGAGCATTATTTTGATCTCTCACATGGTATAAGCAACTGAATAGGATATATTATCACATCACAGTGCAAAGAAAACATTTCCAACGAGCTCATATACAGGGAAGTGCTAATGTTCTAAGATCGTTATTAGTTACTTAGGACAATTCGTACTACCTTATTAGTTACCTTTCCCCTGTTCATTCTTCCCTGCTCCTGGGTCTTCATCTTTTCTTTCTTTTGTTGTTTTAAGGAAGAAGTGAGTGGCTTTAAATCTCTTCTCAGTGCATATTTACTAATGATCATTGCCCTTTGTACCTATCATTCTTCTACACAAGATCAGGAAACCTCTCGAGCAAAGAACAGCTATTCAGGGGGCTGTCTAGAGGAGCTGTTGATGCTTGATCCAAGCAGAGAACAGCCCCCCTCAATCCCTGTGCTTTGCTGGTGTGCCAATTTACTGATGCAAGGGGACTGAAAGGCACGCTGGTCCCTTGGGGCAGGTGGCAGGCCTCTGTAATTCTTCTCTCTTCTTCAGTCATTCTGCATGAGGTATGCAGAGTGCTGTAGTAAGTCCAGGTGAAAAGAGAAAACCCTAACTTTTTAAAACTAAAAGCAAAGGAGAAAGATTACCTAAGGTGGGAAGACCGCTTTTTGTTGAAGAAAACCATGTCATTAATTGCTAGTTATGTCTCTTGAAATGCTACCAAGAAGGCTATTATTAAACCAAACTTTTAACTAGGGTTTTATACGAAGACAGCTCCTGTGGTAAATATATTACATGCTATTTCAGAGAACCATTAAATACTTCTAAAACTAGCAGATTTTTGCATCATTTTCCTAGTTTCTTAGTGGGGAGAAAAACAAGAAACATACTGAAAACTGTATCAAATAAATATAATTTATGACTATTGATTCATCCTAAAAGAGCCACTTGCTCTTTATTTTTAATTCCAGTTACCTTGTTGATTGAGATAATCTTTTATACAACAGGCTATTTGAAAAGGATAGCAAAGGAGCAGAATACCAACATTGAAAATAATATTTTTTTATTATTATTTTTTTTTTTTTTTTTTGCTGTGAGTAACCTATATAAATTTACCCTAGGTACTTTAATTATAGCTGTCTAGTTCACATCCAGCAGAATAAATTTAACATTGTCCAGAATAATTAGTAGGCATTGCTTTTCTCTGTCGTCTGGCTGAATAAGTTCTGTGTGAAATACCACAGTAGAATGGCTGTATGCCCTTACCCATATTCACTGAAATTCGAGTGCCATACTTTTGACTTCTTTGGCTTTTGAACTCGACTATCAGAGCAGTAAATAGCTATGAAAGGCTACATACTTGCTCACTTTGTTTTAAAAATATTACACTGCTTGTTTTAGGATTCAAGAGCATACTACCATCTGTTAAATCAGATTGCACCCAAAGGAGATAACCTTGATGAATTGCCCATACAGATTGACTTCTCAGGATTCCATGTAAGTACCCAGAAACATAAAAATAGGCTGGAATTATCTGAGACCCCTATGTTTGTATCCAACATCCTGGTTATAAGGCTGTCCCAGGATCCCCTTTTGTTTTGTAATGCGTACAAATGCTCAGTCAGATTCCTCAATATCACAAAAGCTTAAAAAGGGTAAAAAAGTTGAGTAAAGGCCCAGGGCGCTGCTGAAACAGGATAATGCATCCTGCATTGTAAAATTTGGAGATATGTTTTACTTGGGGGTAGTGTCTTAAATGTTTCTTATTTTCAGTTGGGTTCTCCAACAGGAATATTAGAAGATCCTGCTCACTTCTGCTTTTCTGGAATTCAGACAAGGAGAAAGAGTAGACTTTGGAACCCTTGTGATCCTCAAACCAAATAGCATTCAGAAATAACACGTGAACCTTTCCAAGAACCAGCAGGAAAGGAAAGAGCGGCAGTCATCAGGCTATAAGTTGTGAAGGGACAGAGGGCCTAAAACCAGCCTATGTAGATGTGAAAACACTTTTCTCTAAGCTGCTACATAATGCTCACTGGAAGGATTACTTTGATACAAAATTAAACTGCCTGCCTAAGCTATAGATATTGATATATCATTCAGAATCTTAAGTAGAACCTCGTTATTCTTTGTAACAATGAAAAACCACATGTAAAATTATATTTGCATACAAGCTTTAGACCTCTCAAACTCCTTCATGAGGAGAGCTCTGTCTTGTTTGCTTTTGTTTTAGGTTTTTTTTTCTGGGAGTGAAGAAGGACGGTAGTCAATTATTTCCCTGTAATTTCCTACAGTTCACATGATGGTGTTCTGTCATGAGTTATAAACCAGTATCAATAACATGTAACAACTTCTCCTAGAGAAGCATGGCTGAGCATACCAATACTGAATTTCTAACTGTTATTCAGTTCTAACAGTAATTCAATTACTAGTCATTTCCCTATAAACAGTAACTCTTAGTGTTGTGAAGATTAGAGGCAAAATGTATATGCTACACGGTTTTGAAGACTGATTTATTCTTTGTAGATTAATAATGAGGACGAATGAGCAAAATAACACATAGGTTACCAACTTAAGATGATTCAGATGCAAAAATACTAAAGAGAGAGCAAAGTAGTGGGTTATCAGATTCCAAAGCATTCAGATTCTTATTGAGAGTTTTGGGCATCATCCGTAATTACTGTGCTTGAGAATATCAGTTTAAAGCAGTGGCACACACATAGCAGAGCATCAAGAGTCTGGCACTGCAAGTATCAAGAGTCTGGAAACAGAAATATAACCACTACACTTCTGGCTGCTGTTGCTGTGACTCCTGAGGAATACTGTGCAAGCAGTCACAGAAATGAAGGACTGAAAGCAAGCTGAAGGAAGATGAGATGAGGGGAGTTGTTATGGGCTGTACGAGCTAGCTCAGGTGTTGGGGGAATGAGGGAGAGACTGGCATGGGTCATTTAAAGATTTGCCAAACTGAAGTTTCAGTAAAGAATGAGAACGTGCTAGTATTCATTACAAATTAATTTTTATTATTTTTATTCTTTTAGGATAAAAATGACTTGAGGAGGGCTGAATACATGCTCCAACAGGCAGATAAATTGGGCTGCAGACAGTTTGTAACACCAGCTGATGTGGTTGCAGGCAACCCTAAACTCAATTTGGCTTTTGTTGCAAATCTCTTTAACACATATCCAGCCCTGCACAAGCCTGACAATTCATCTTACGACCTCAATTTATTAGAAGGTACTCAACTTGCTAAGTATACAAGCGAAAAGAATATTAATGATTTCTATTTAAGTATTCCTTCTAGGCTGTGATAGAGCATCCCTGTGTGATGGTGCCTGTGTAAACACCAGCATATAGAGCTTTCTCATTAGCTTTCAATATAAGCCTGTAGTAGACGTCCCCATTTCTGTGAATGTTGTTCACTCATGTTCACCTGACCAAAGGCTATTTCTGAATAACTTTCTATAACTCATTTGCAGGAGCCAAACCTGTTGTCTTACTCCCTTCCCAGTTTCTTGTGCTTCTTTCCATATTATTTATATTTTAGCTGATGCACTAATTCTATCTTTCCCTCATTTGCATTGCTGTGCTATGCAGCTTTAATAGTTTTCTTAAAAGTACTTTTCACATATTGTGTTTATATATATGAGTATGTGTGTGTATTAGTTTGTTGTCTTTTAAAGCAGGAAACATTAAAAAAAAAAGGCTTATGTGTGAGCAACCCATGTTATTCTATTGCATCAGCAACCTATATAAATCCTAGCATATCAGCAAGTTTGGACTTTACAGTCCAGATCCCTAATGCTAGAGATAAAGGGATAATTGGTAGCAATCTTTGGCTGTTACGCTTTCTGTGGACCAGCTAATCCAGCATAATGAATCGGCTCCTGCCAGTGTATTTCACAGTTGTTCACTGATCTCAAAGGAATGGTGAGAATCAGGGGTGCTGCACTCGGGAGAATCATCAGCAATGTTCACACATTCCTCTGCACTGCCTACTCCTGCCTTCCTCTTACTGTTCCTATCAGGTTTCCTTTCCATCTAGGTGAGTCCATCTTCCTTTGCTCCTCTTTTTTGCATTATTTATCTGCTCTGCTGCACCCCTACGTCACAAATCTTGTATCCCTCAGCCTGCTCCTGTTTGAGGCTTCCTGCTGTAGTTCCAGCTGGGTGCCAGCTGTGGTAGAGGTATCACACAGGAGGCAGTCCAGGTAGTCTTCCCTTTCCAGCTGTGATATCCCCAGTCACCGCAGTCCCTGCTGGCCAGGACAAATGATGGAAGGAAAGGCCTGCTCTTCCTCTGCTGCAATTTTGGTAGAAATGTATGCTCTTGGAAATGTATACAGGAGCTCTGTGGAGGTGGAACACGTTCAGTTCAGCTCCTCTGTTCTGAACATTTATGCAGGTTCTGATTCAGTCGAATTTAGAAGAGTTCTTATTGGCATGGCAAAAAACAGCTGAACTACTTTCTGAACTTTCCTGAAATAATTGGATGAGATCAAGGTCTCAGCTAAAACAGTTTGTAAAAAAATTACAATCACCTGAATGCTAGAAAAGGATTCTGTAATGATAAATACTGGACAAATTTAATTTACTGTTTATAGTATATTTTTAGAGATAGATATATGCCAATGTTATCTGTTCAAAGGCAAGTAGACATCTCTCCTTTGGCCCCAAATAGTAACTCCTGTGGTGTCATGTAGATATAAACCATGAAAATAGTTATTTCAACCAGAAGACAATGGTTTTGATGTGTTTTTTGGTTAATTTATTTTTTCCATAAAATCCTGCATCTTTACTGATGTTTTCTGAAGATAGTGGTATAATATATAAGATATTCATTTCTTTATAGTTTCATCATAGACTGTTGAAATCTGACTCATGTTTTATAATGCTTTCCTGTTTTGCTTCATGAAATCCAGATTTGACCCCTCCTAATGTAGGTACTGTATTTAGTACTTTTCTGTACTCCATGAAAGTGTTTATTCTGTATTTTTTTCCTAGTGTTTTAATCATCTCTATCCTTTTCTGGTTGATTTTTGCATTGTTCTTGTATTTTTCTATTGCTTTAATATGCCATCATCAGTAAAAGGAAAACACCAAACAAACAAACCCAAACCCACAGGTCCAACATGATGCATATAAAATGGGGGGAGGACTTGCAGGAAGTCAAATGCCAAGTAGTTATTTCTGTGGGTTTAACCAGTAGGAGCTTTCCATGAACAGAGATGTAATGCTCTAGGCATGTGTGGGTGAGTAGAGCTTTCTGAGAGTCTTCATTTTCCTGCATAAATTCCATCTTTTCAGTGGCTGTTCCATCCAAAGAATATGATGTGGCTGTTCTCTTTGGTTTATGACAATGAGCGTTGTGCATAAATTGACATCTGCTCTGACAGTGCTGAACAAGTCTGGTGATGTGCACCTGTACGCAGAGGGCATATCCCTCTGTGTACTGACGTGGCAATTGAACGTTTGATGTTATGTAGGGATGGAGAGGGGAGTCCTGACCTCAGCCACTGCACAACATCTAACTGGGTGTTGTTGCTCCGAGGAACCTCTCTTGTGGGGAAGGCAGCAGAGTTTGGAGTTGGAGTCACACAGAAAGCTGAGTTCTTGGGCAGGAGGAGGAGGAGGGACTTCTGTCCACCCCCGTTTCCTCTGCTGCTGTTGCTTAGTCCACTGGAAGCCTTCCAGGCTGTTCCCGAGGGTTCCCTACTCCCGCCCAGGCTAGCTGACCTTGGGGTCCAAACTGCATCTTGAGCTCTGTTGCGTTTGGAGCCCTTTGGACCTCTGACCACATCCCTGGGGCTACTCCCCACTCAGTTCCATGGTATAATGATCTCAAAGAGATGGCAATAAATATAAAGGACACTACCAAATTTGCTCCTCTCTCTTTTGTGTAGCTCTGCCCCCTTTCTGCAGTTTTCCAATGATTTTGGCTATCTGCTGCACCACTTAGCAGAAGATATGCTCCTGGTAGGATCACAAGGTATATTTTGAATAAAAGAACAGAGAGAAAAAAATTGGTCAGTTCTGAGCCATCTGGAAACTTACGAACGCTTACATGTTGCATGATAAAGGGATTTGTTTAAAGTGGCGTATTAAATATAGTGTGTTGGGTTTAGTTCCTGGATTCCCTCTGTCCAAAAAGGTGCTGCCCAACTTGCATGCTCTTGCTCCTGCTTGGCTACTTTGGATTCCTTTGGCAGTATTAAGCATGCATTTAAAAATTCTCAATCTGAGTGCAGTTGCTGAGTATCTGGTTTTGTAGCTACGCTTTGTTTAGCAAGAGTTTATTAAATACTCTTGTTACTGTCTTTGCAATAGATGAGTGTTCCTAGAAGCACTTTGCAGTCAGTGTTTTGGGTATTGCAAGCAAACTCCAAGTTCAGTAAGCCTAAAAACTTCAAAAAAGAAAAAAAGCAAGAGAGACTTGCTTCAAAATGTTATAAACTCTTAAGTTACTCTTTATAAACTTAAATTATATATCACGCTTGTATTTTGATTGTATGTTTTTATGGAAAAACTGGTATTTTTAATAACTTTGTTATAAAATTTGATTCTTTGTCTCTTAAATTTTGTTGTGGGAAGAAATATCTGAAGCAAAGCTGGTTTTCTTTATATTTTGAAGTCCACAGCTTTGTATTTTAAAAGGGGAAGAGACCTAGATTAAAATTGTAACCTCTAGCTAAAAATCTGTTATGACATATTATTTTTCCATGAAAGAGACCTATTTAAAGGGGTTTTCTTTCTATTCTAATGATAAACGTGTTTATACAGTAGCTTCATTTTGCAAAAACATCTATTGTTATGTAGTCAAAATAGAACTTCAGTACTAAATGAGACCATTTTCATGTTACATAAACCTCATTAGACAAGCTCAGTATTGTTATCCCAAGGGAACAAAAAAAAACCAAAACAAAACCACCACCAACAACAAAAAAAACCCACAACACAGGGGGGGGAAAGAGGGGAGGAAAAAAAAGAATCTCAGATTTTTACATGATTCAGGCCTGAGAAATCTGTTCTTCTCTTGTTTGGGGAGGTTTTCTCCCTTCTCAATATCCTTTGTGTTTTCGTAACTGTGGACTATCAGCCCAGGAGAACAAAGCAATGAGGTTATTCCAAGCTCTCATATGCAGGCTAAATATTTTCTTAAATGCTGTTTTCTGATGTAAGGGAAAACAGCTCATGCGGCACTGATTCACATGCAATTGGCCACAGATAAATTGTTAAAATTTAGGTAATGTATGTAGAAAATTCATGTATTACTGCGAACTGTAACTTTATAGAGAAAGAGCATTAGTTTAGGAACTCATGATTACAACAGATGAAAACAATCGAAGTTAGGAAAGTGAAGGGTGGTTTGGTTTTTGTTTCATTTTGTTTTTCTACTGAATTTTCTGCATTTCTTCTAAGCAGAGTTCATAGTTAGAACTGAAAAAATAACTATCCTCCGTGGTAATAGAAACAGCTTCACAAATTTAACCAATACAATACTGCTTTGCTATGTCTGCAGTGTTTAAAATGAAAAAGGTGAGGTCTGTTGCTTTGGGGAGGACCTTCACAAATTAATAGTGCCACCTTCTGTGTGGAGAGAAGTGGAGCTGTATTTTCTGGAGTTTGAGGCAATTGCAATAAGGGAGTTAGTACCAATTTCCAATAAAAATATGCCATTTCAAACAGATTTAAAGACACTGTTGAATGCAATTTTCACTGATTTTTGGTTTTAGGAAATTATTATTAATCATTATTTTCTCCATGATATATTAATTGTCTAAAGTATGTCCAACAAGCTGTCTGTTTCTGTATTCTATCAAATTGTATTTACACAGAAAAATTAGTTTAATAGAACTCCCTGTAGCGCCTCTGACCTCATGCGCAGAACTGAGGGACTCTGAGTGCGATGGGATTGCCTCGACTTACGGGCCAATAGAGTCTGCTCTCAGGGAAAGGATGAACTCATTTTTGGTGGGTGGAAGAGGGTGGAAAGAGGTTTGAGAGTCATTTAAACATTGCTTATTGAAGTTTTCTCCAATAATTTATATAGAACTGTATTTGTCACCATAGGAGAAAGTAAAGAAGAAAGGACCTTCAGAAACTGGATGAATTCACTGGGTGTAAGCCCATATGTTAATCATTTATACAGGTATGTTGTTTTTTTTTAACCAATAGTTTGATTTTTCTTGGATGAAAGGGGAAGAAAAGAGAACAAAGGAAAGTTGTATTTCTGCTAGAACAGTGATTTCCAGGTTACCACACACTGTGATAGGAACTTAAAAATCAGCCTGTAGAACTGCATTAAGCAGTATCTGACTCAGATATTCTACTCACAATCTAGAAATACTAGAAAACCTAAAAAGTTCTTATGTACTCCTTTCACTTGTACTTTGAATTATGTTTTTTTAAAAGTTGAAATAATGGTGTTTTATAATGCACAATTTTTATTTTAGCTGATGATGGATGAAATGACCACAAATCTGTTAAAACAGTAATGTAATTGTAAACTCTGAGAGGATAGATGTCTGCTAGTAGACTGTAAGAATCTCTGCAGTGTGATATTTCCTCAGAACAAAGGGCTTTTTAACATGCTTTTCAGATGCTTCTGATCACTTTCAAGTTGTGCCAGCAGTTGATTCAAATTCTATCAATAAAAGATGGGATACAGGGAGCAACTGGGGACATCTGCTTGCATGTATACTTGCTGTTAGGTTTCATTGTTTCCGTTTTCTGACCTCTGTCAAGTGATACCATCAGTAGGTAGCTTAACACCAAGAATTTCAGTTAGCAAGTAGCTGAAGGGGATTATCGGGCATGCAATTTATAGTGGGAAAATAATATTTTCCCCAATATTTTTTCCACAAGATAAGTTGGTTTTCATTATTTTTTTAGCAAAATACATCTGTAGGTGCAAATAAAGCATGAGTATTTAACATTTTTGAATCTTCTGGGAAAACTAAAACTAGATCAATAAATGAAAAATCTTTATCTAGATGTTTTATGTTTGCCTACCTTATGAAAGCAATTACTTAATTAAAAGTTGGTAAAAGCCATGGCTATGCTTACTTCACTGAGATTTGTGAAAATCATAAAATGAAATGTACAATTCGAGGTAAATAATTGCAGAAATCATGCAATAGCATATAGGCTAGTTTCTTCACAGAACAACACGAATTTTTATTTATGTGACTAGAATTTTTCAGTAACTTAATTACACTTTGAGAAGTCCTAAGTCCTTACTATTTTCATTGTGAACATGAGCTTTTGTACTAAACCCCATTGTTTTACTCTGGTTTAGTGACCTCTCTGATGCTTTAATAATTTTCCAATTGTATGATATGACTCGTGTGCCGGTTGACTGGAACCACGTCAACAAACCTCCGTATCCATTACTTGGTGGGAATATGAAAAAGGTGGGTAAATACCCTTAATACAGGCTGGCTTCACTGTCTGCGGTTGTGCTGTGGGTTGTCCAGATTTGCACGCTACTGAGACACTCCTGGGAAACAAAATAAGAGGGGGCAGGGGAATACCTTCCAGATATTATCCCAATAAATAAATAGCAGTTATAGCTTATATCACTTTAGTTTCTAAATGTGGACACCTTTGGGGAATATTTAATTTAGGGTCTAATTAGGATATATAAGTAAAAGTTGCAGGCCTGACACAGCTACCATTGCCTGAAGCTCTTATTTTGTGTGGTGATTCCTCACAGAACAGTTTCACAGTTCTGTATGCTGCCAGGAAAACTTGTGCAAGACTTGCAGAATCCAAGCTTTCAGTTAGTTTTGTGATCATTATGAAGCCAGAAATGTAGAGGAAAAAAAATTACTGTCTAACGCATTTCAATATTTTTCGAAATTCAGTTTTGATGTAAGTATGTATTAGTTCATAGTCAGAGTGAACTTGATTTTCTCAAGTGTGAAAAAAGGTTATAATTGGAGTCTTGCCTTCTTGCATTTATAATAAAAGCTGTTATTTTAGCCACAGTGTAGAAAGGCTAGAAATCTTTCTCTGGCTCCACATATTGCTATAAGTAACAGCAAGCCAAAGTAATTGAAAATACACAGAGGTAATAGGTCCTGTATTACAGAAATAATAAGGAATTTACACTTATTTTATATATGTTTCTTTTTAGATTGAGAATTGCAATTATGCAGTAGAACTTGGGAAGACAAAAGCCAAATTCTCACTGGTTGGTATTGCTGGACATGATCTAAATGAGGGTAATCCAACCCTGACTTTGGCTTTGGTTTGGCAGCTGATGAGAAGGTAAGTTAGGCACAGTATACAATAGCTGTGTATATATAATGTGTGTAGATGTGTCTCTGTAAATCAAGACAAATTAAAGCTAGTGTTCAGTTCACTCAACGGGTATTCTAGAGAGCCATCTGTAAATATGCCTCTTCTCAAAGATTAACTTTTATACTTTTTTTTGTAGTTTTCTATATTGTGTAGTGATTGAAACCAAAATAATGTGTATAGGTACACATCCATATAGAGAGACAAAACCTTATATACAACTGTGATTAAAACTATAAATCTTGCAGAAAGTAAAAAGAGCACAACCTATTTCATGTTGATTTCATGTATCTTTCTGTAAGCAGACAGTAATTAAAATATTTGTAAAGTCAAAGATAAGTATGAGGAAGTGATATATGCTACAGAAGTTAAAACTGGAAGACATTTTTAGGCCTTCACAGCTATAGTAATGTAAAAAAAAAATATATAAACTATCATAAAATCAAAATCTTGCCAGTGCACTTCAGTAGTAAAACATAAGTTGATTTCAATAGAGAGTGCTTTATTGCAAATATTTTCCACAAGTCAATTTTCTTACACCTACTCCAGAGCACTCAATGGTTTTTGATTCCTCAGACTGTTTCAATTCAGTTTTCGAGGTGACTTGGATGGTAGGGAGCCATTTAAGCTTATCAAGTAAAATTAGTTATGATGTGCTGAGTAAAACAAATATATGAAGATGATGTAACAGACAATATTCTGAGTTTTAGGATGTTATTTTTTTCTTGCAACAAAGGTACCAAATAGTTTATAAGGTAAGAGTACCTTATGACAATGAGTACTTGGCATTGTTACTTTGCTGAAGTAATATTTTACTTTTTCTTGTAGCTTTGTACTGTTAGTAGAGTTGAGTTCTACCACTCATTTTAACTCTGACTCTTATTTTCTTTATTAAAGGTATACTTTGAATGTACTATCAGACCTTGGAGAGGGGGAAAAAGTAAATGATGAAATTATTATTAAATGGGTGAATCAGACACTTGCAAAAGCAAATAAGAAAACTTCAATTACAAGTTTCAAGGTAATCAAATTAATTTACTTTTTTTTTTTTTTCTTTTCACATATGATCAGATCTGGGATTTTTAACTTGATCTGTTAACAACTTGGTTTTAACAGCAGCTCTCCTATCAGCTAGCATAATTGTATAAGGAAATATTTCTGACAGGCTGTGAATCTTCAAAAATATCTTACAAGTCTATTAATAAGAAACAAAAAGAAATTATAATGGCTGCTATACAATTCAAAACAAAGAGAAAACAACAAAAGTCTGAACTTTCAAAGGAGCTTCTGTCTGAAGCTACCCATATTCGGCCATGGCATGTGTCTTGCAGATTTTTGGATATAGGCACTCTCATGCTTGTACAAATATGAAGAACAATTTTGGCAATGCTGAGTGGCTGGGCTGGAATCACCATTTTTAATCACAGCTGGTCAAAAAGATGCGCTCTTGTGTGACAGCCACGAGAGGGAGCCAAGGGTAACCACCACCATCTGTCCTCATGGGCACGGCTGATGTGCAGCAGACCTGGGAGAAACAGGGACTGTTCCCATTCAGCAAATATCGACAAATTGATAAAGGAAGCTTTCTTTTCACATTTTTGAAGTGTTAAATGCGAAAGAAGTAATATGAATGTAATGTGTGTCATGCTGCGTGAATCTCATTCTTTAGAAAAGGTAGATTAAGAATTGCACTTGCATGCAAATAAGCATTCTTACACAGGTTTGTTGTATACTCTGAAACAGTCATGTCTGTGGTTCACAACAGGAACATAGAAAGTTAGATATTTGAGAGCTCACTGTGGTATGAAATTGAATTACGTAAGCATTAGGCAAAAGCTAATATCAAATAATTTTATACAACAAAATATTTAATTTTTACTCTAGAAGGTAACTTATGTCTTCATCTTCTGAAAAGGGATTGCTGCTTCTATTTTTTCTACATAAATTGTAATAATGGTGGTATAAATAAGTTGACAGTATGAAGACAATCTGCCCTAATATCTTGCTTTTGGTACACGTGTGCTTTTTGGGTGGCATCAGTTGTGGTTTTAAGGTAATTCAATTGGTGGTAGACCAATAAAGATAAGAAACTGCTGATGTAAAGGAACATTATTCAGTATACCTTTTTTACTACTGATGTTTGACAACATTCACATACATAGTCTTTCACAATTCGAATTGTTGTCTGTATTTTGGGGTTACTGCAGCAATTGTGTAGCAGAAAAAGCAGAGGTCCCCGATATTTATTGTGAACTATGAAAGCAAAGTTCTATTGAATTGCCCTTAGTTCAAACAATAAAAATGACAAAGGTGTGGGTTTTGGCTTATGATTCTGGGGAGATACTCCATGCACTCAATGTCATCCAGCAGATTTATATTACTATTTTCAAGTGGTGGCTCTGTGGGGCTTCACTGAATTTGAAATCATAGTTGAGACCTGGTGATGGAGGCAGCTGTGTGTGCTGAGCCCCTGCAGGAAGCGAGGCGGCCGCCCCTGCGCTGCCTGTGGTCTGACATCAGCAGCTCCTGAGCTGCACTAACACCTGCGAAGGGATAACTGCAGCAATAGCACTTGCAGTTTTAAGAATAAAAGAAAATGCATGTCTGTGCATTAAATACAAAACACAGACTGCTTGTGCTAGCTCAGAATGCCATCGGAGCTGAAAAGCTGAAGAGTGACCCATCAACTACGGCAGAAAATAGTTCTGTTAAAAAAAAAATAAAAGAGAAATAAAAGTAGTTGGGGAATGTAAATACCTTTTTGTTGTCTTGAAAGTCTGGTCCTTAGACTTCTTTAAAAGTTCCCTTCCTTAGGGAAGGTGGGAGTTTCTTTCATTAAATAAATGTAAAACCATTTGTGTAGTAATAATAATAATAGCAACGCTGAGTGTGAATCTTACCATTTTGATTGCAGAAAAGAACATTAGACCTTGGGGAAAGGAACCTTCGCACAATAAAGTAACAAAACATGCTGCTCTCTTTCAATAGGTTTGTAAGATGTACTGTAGGGGTTTTTGCATTTTAACGGTAATAAAAGCAAATTTCTTATACTAATCTTTTGAGTCTTTTCTTTTAGGACAGATCCATCAGCACTAGTTTACCTGTCCTAGATTTAATAGATGCCATTGCACCAAAAGCAGTTCGTCCAGAAATGGTCAAGAGAGAAGATCTTTCTGACCAAGACAAACTGAATAATGCTAAGTAAGTTTTAAATGAATGCTTTGTATTTTCCTGATGAGCAGGATTTACTGATTTGTTAACAGAGAAAGATTACACTAATATTAGTTGATTTGTTTCAAATAGAATACATTATGATTTTGAATATTCTAGAGCTATTTTTCTAGCATATTTAAAATATGAACCTCAGATTAACGGCTGATGGGACCTACCACCACTGCACTGCTATTGGTTGATTAATAGCCTGCCGTAACCCATACTGGTTTTGACAAAAATAAATGCTTTGAAAACCAGAAGCAGAATGTCTGCTAATACAATTTCTAATACGTGCTTTCTTCACAATAATGTCCATTTTCTTGTAGACTGAGTACTGACCAAACAGGCATATCCTGCTATTAAAATCTGTTGTTATTGCGAATCTTTGCACACTAGTAGATGAAGGGAAATAACAATATTTTCTTGTGTTTTCCCAGGTATGCCATTTCAGTTGCTCGAAAAATTGGTGCTCGTATATATGCTCTCCCAGATGACCTGGTTGAAGTGAAGCCAAAAATGGTGATGACCGTGTTTGCGTGTTTGATGGGAAGAGGACTGAACAAAATTAAATAATGAAGATATGTAACATAACTTTCTGCCACGTTAAGCACAATGAATGCCTCGCAGTTTACAGAGGTCTGAAGCTTAGTATAAAACAAGAACATTTGTATTCACAAATATACTCATTAATTACATTTTAATAATGTTCATATTAGTTAAAATTTTATTCAGTTTCATAACACTGATTAATTTATGGGTAATATTGTTTTCAGAACATGTGCATTACCGAATTAACATCACAGATTCGTATTGCTTTTAAAACCCCCACACCATATTAATCAAGCTTCATTTGTATTAGTTTCCATAGCATTGTAAGAATCTGCATCTTATTTCTTATTTCAGGACCTATTGTGAAACACTGCTTATTTTTTCTGTTGTGGGTGTTACTTACATGTAGTCATACAAGTCTGAAGGTGCATTCCAGTCCTGTAATATGACTCCTAACTGCACAAAAGTTATCGTCCTTGCCTTATTCTTTGAGAGCTTAACTCCTGTTGAAGCCAATGAGAGTCTTGGCATTGACTTCAATGAGAGCAAGTAAAGGCCTGTGAGAATGTCTGGAAACTAATGAATATTGATAAAGCTGATTAAACTTTTTTTGTGGGAATAATCTTTAAATATATGCAGTAGTTCTGTCACTGAGCAGAGGCTTTTATGGTATGTGTCTTAAGAAAAAGAGCAAATAATAAGCAGAAATTCAATACATCATTAGGTCTGCATATGCATTAGCTTTTGCAGTTGGACTAAACATCTGAACTTTTTTAATTTTTCATAAAATATTGTATAAGAAAACAATAAAGAGCTGGCTAGTCCAGTTTGAGGTTTCACATTAATGTATTGCATTTCCTTATAGATTGATCCTTAGATGTTTATTATTTTTTTTCCCCCTAAAGTGTGTATCAAGTGTGCGGAGGTTTTGTCTTGAAAGACTAGTGCATTGTCTGGATGAGATGAAGTCCATAATTATTTTTATTAATTTTCAAGTAAGTATTTGTACTCCTTTCTCTGCAGTCTTAAATTTTCATTATACATTCTGGAGCTGAACTTCTAATGAAGTTGTTAACAGAAGCCAAACGGTAAGAAAGAAAACTAAAAAATGAAAGATTTCGTTTTTAAGTATGAAGATGCTACTTTTTCTCTCAGCTCCTGAAAACAGTCATAAGTTTGGCAAAACCCAAAAAATGCGATGAGTGAGCAGTTAGACTAAACTTTGTCTTCAGTATCTTCCCCAGCATATTAACAGAAAAAGTTTTTGTTTCTGTTACATAAGGGAATACTGGGAGTTGAGGGAATTAAGTGCTTGGATTTAGATCTGTTTTTTTCTGTTTACTGGTTTGAGTTATCTGGACAAGATTCAGTTATTAGTGTTTGATAGTTAACTGGTTTCTGTTCCCAGTTCCAAACGAGGACTCAGTGTTGTACAGAATTTGAGTTCTTTGGCCTGAATCTGGAGC
Organism: Pampusana beccarii; assembly: GCA_013399365.1. NCBI lineage: Eukaryota > Metazoa > Chordata > Aves > Columbiformes > Columbidae > Pampusana > Pampusana beccarii. The sequence goes on along the minus strand of VWYH01004154.1, from coordinate 68,367 downwards.
CAAGTGAGTCTAAGTCCTCATTCAACATAGGCTAAATTGAGCCTTACTTAATCTCTATACTGCAATAAACTATCTTGAGATGCACACATCTAAAGTACTGTATTTACCTGCCCAGGTACTCAGCAACTTACTCTGTAAGGGTCACTATTTCCAGTTGTGTAAACTATTGCTGTAGTGTTTTGTTCACTTTAGGAAAAAATCTGCTACGATTATGTGGCTTGCTAGTACATGTTTAGAATTACTTTCAAGTTTGGTTAAATTGAGATGGGCTTTCACGAGGAACCATCTCTTCTCAGTGTAAAAATTTGACATACATGCTAAGTAAGAGCTACATCTTGAAGGGTAAATGACAGCTAATGCCATCTGAAAAGAATTGTCTTCTCAAAATAACAATATTTTAGAGCGTGCAAGTGTTAACCAAGATAGATTCTTCTAGAGGAGATTCAAACAGCAGCTTTCAGCTTACATATTAGTCCTTCTAGCTCAGCTCTCAGTAAAGCTATGAGCTCTGGTTCTGTACCTATATGTGCTGCAAGCATGCTAAGGAAGTGATAAGTTCTTATATATCATACTAGAATCATGCAGAAAAAGTTAAGTTTGTGTCTGGTAGCTCATATAATATGCGAAGGTCTTTTTGAAGTTTAGGGACAAAATGGCGCACTGTTCTGTTATGGAAAAGGAAAAACAAATCGACATTATTTCTAGAAGTATTCCCAGAATGAAAAAGTGGATGCCACTCTGCCAAATGCAGGGTGTTTCAAAAAGATGAGTCTAATTTCAAGTTGCAGTCGACTTCGGCTTTGCTCTATCTCCTTGAAACACCGGGTGTTTGGCAATCAGGGCCCCGCGCAGGTGCCTCCCGCAGGGTTCGGGAGCTGAGCCGCCTGGCACTGACCAGGGCCGCGGGCACTGGGGCAGCTGGGAGAGAAAAAAGAGTGAAGGGAGAAAGCAGCACTGAGCACTATTCCTAGTTCGATGTCGCGCTGCGCTGTGGGTGCTCGGTCAGACAACGGGCTCTCTTGAAGGAAACCCGCCAAATCCTCCTCGCAGCTCCTGCCGGGCGCGGGCCCCATCCCCGGCGGCCCCCGGCCCTCCGAGCGCTGTCGGCAAGGACAGCAAACCGGGACCACCGGACGGGAGAACAGGGCCGGCGGCCGTGCCCGGGCTGCCTCTTCACAGCCCCGGCGGCGCCGCTCCCCGGCCCCTCCCGCCGCCCCTCGCAGGGGGACGCCGCCATTAGAGCCTGCGCAGTGCGGCGGGGAGCGGTCGCCCTCCGCCCTGCCCTGCCCTGCCCTGCTCTGCCTGCCCGCGGGGCTGAGCGCGCCGGGGCTGGCCGCCCCGCTTCTGCCGGGCTGGCAGCCGGCACCGGGGGTCGCGCTGCGCCGCGCCACCGCCCCGCCCGCGCTCTGATGGGCCTGGCGGAGCCGGCGCCATGGCCGCCCTGTACCAGAGCGCGGACCCGTCCGCCTCAGCCTCGCCGAACAAGCTGCTGGCGCTGAAGGACGTGCGGCAGGTGAAGGAGGAGACCACGCTGGACGAGAAGCTCTTCCTGCTGGCCTGCGACAAAGGTACCGGCCCCGCTGCCCGGCCCGGCCCCGCCTGCCTCGCCCTCGGGGAGCGGAGGCCTCGGCCCCGGGCCCGACCCCGCCCCGCAGCAGCGCAGCGACCCCGGCGGTTTGGGCGGGGGCGGGCGGTAAATTCTGCGGGTGCNCCGCCGCGTCGGGCCGAGCCGCAGCGCCCCGCCGCCTCCCGCTGGCCAGCGCCGGTGGGCGAGGGGAAAGGCGCGCTGGGCCGTCTCATGTGCTTGTGAGGAGTTTGGTTTGTGTCAGTGTTCATAAGATATTTGCTGCGTTCAGTCTTAAATGAGTCTGTGAGTAGGTAGTTATTGTAAAATTGTGGGCTTATCTAGGCATTTCCAGAGTGAGTGAGACTGGCTTCCTGTGATTTGTGCCCACGGTGGTGGATGGGAAGAGATTTTGCTGTCTGAAATATGCTGCTTACTTTAAGTCTGTATTTAGTTACCCTTGAGTAGAAACAATCTTAAACTCATCTCAGCGTGTCTGAGATGTCGGACCCCGAGACAGGCATTGAATCGTGTGCTGAGCAGTTACGTGTAGCTCAGGCCGGCTGTAGAAGCCGGGGTGTGCCCGCAGAGCTGTCTGCTGGCCCTGTGTTTAGGTTGGTTCCCAGCCCTACGCGTGTTTCTGCGGAGATGCTGGCAGGAGTGCCTGGTGCTCTCTGGCGGGATGTGCTGCTGTCAGACAGCCGGGCAGCCCTGCTGCTGGGGCCTGGCCTGAACATCAGACCAACCCACAGCTTCCCAAGTATAAACAGAGCCTCGGGAAGCTAAGAGGTTGCACAAAGAAAAATGTAAAAAAAACCCGTATATAACAGCTGGTTTAGTGCTCTTGCAGACTCTGTATGTGTTCTATTGCACATAAAAGCATTCTACATATACTTCTGCAAGTATTCTACAGCAAGGTCTGTTTTTGTCATGGCCTTCTATGTTGCAAAAATAATTTGTTACGCTAGAGAAAAATAATTAAAAACTTTGGCAAGAAGAATCAATTAAACAGAATAATACTAGACATGGCAGCCTGATGCATCTATACTTCAGTCAAATTGGGAAGTGCAGCTTATGTACATTTTACTGTAGTTAGCTTTACTTGCTTACCAAACGTTTGAATTTCATAACATTGTAGAATCATATCATGCCTGCTTTGATGACATATACACTAAAATTGGAGTGATAACAGAGAAGAGTAATGCGGCTTCTGTTCAAGGAAGATGCAGACCTGTTTGTGGCGTTGTAGAGTGGGCTTCTCTGAGCCAATGGCCCTTTTGAACCGAGAAGTCTTCTCTGATGTAGTTGAACTTAATGTTTCTTGTGTCCCACAGGTTGTGTATGAGCTTTTGCCCCAGCTTTGAAAAGTACCTGTGCTTCTGTGTGTGTGTGTTGTTTTTAGGACTGGAACTAAAGGGGTGGATTAAAATATGTCTTTCCTGAAAGAGGTCGCCTGAAATATCTTTAGTTTCCTCCTTGATGAGAAAATGGTTATTTACCTTGACTTCCTGATTGTCTGATATATTCAGCATCTGTTTTCAGCTATGGAACATTGTCTTATTTGATGGTACCTGGTACTTATAATATTTACATGCTTTTAGTGCTTTATAATAATACTAAGTGACATTCATAAGTTACTTGTGCAGGTGACTATTACATGGTTAAGAAACTCTTAGAAGAAAACAGCTCAGGCGAAATGAACATAAATTGTGTGGATGTGCTTGGACGAAATGCCGTTACCATAACCATTGAAAATGAAAACTTGGACATACTACAGCTTCTTTTGGATTATGGCTGCCAGGTATACAACACATAAGTTACTGACATTGTTCAGTGTACTCATCAATCCGTGTATTCCACTTTTTATATATTTCCCCTGTTAATCTGTCTTTATAGGCAGTTCGTTTCTTTTTCCTTTTAGTAATTGTGGAAGTGTTTTCTTCTCACTAACTTGCATGACAGATATATAGTAACATTTTCAATGATATTAACAAGTTAGAATTTTATTTTAAATGTTATTCCTGAAGTACACTATTAAAATACTAGCACAGTTAGAAAAATGCACATTATATTATATGATTTTAAGTTAAGGAAAGCATGTGCTTCTGTAGCACTTTCTTGTTAAACTTGATCTGTGCTTGATGGCAGAAGCAGTTTCATACCAACGATGCTTCCTTAACGTAATGTGACATCTCTGCTGCTGCTGGGAGAGTTGCAGCTGTGATGACTTAATAAGTAAGACAAGGAAAAGTAGTATTGTTTGTGAGGTTGTTTGATATTGGATGGAAAAAAACCAACAAGCTTTCCCCTTCCCAGATCACCTTTTTGTGCAAGAATAAAAGCTGTGTCTTTTTAAAGTAAAAATTTGCATTTTCTGAGGTGAATTGAAAAGAATAATATCAACTGTATGGAAAACAAAAAGCTGCTTAACTCGAGAGAAGTTGCAGAAGCAGTTACCAGCCCAGAAAAAAAAAAAGCCTGTGTTCCTGGCTTTAGCACAGAGCTGTGAATGCAGGGCTGCGTCATCTTATATGCCTGAGTTTTGTTTCACAGATACTTGCTTTTAACATTTTTAATAACTTGCTAAACTGTACCTTAGGACTTGATTTTCGCAAGTATCCTGCATCATCTTTGCTAGAAAGTAGTTTCTGCAATTGGTTCTTCTACTGTTCGTGCGATGAAACAAATTGTCAGTAATGCTGTGCAAACTCCTGGAATTACAACCTCAATATGTGTTCTGACCATATGTGTGGTGATAATAGAGAACATCATTATAGTACTTCAAAAATAAGTTTAAAAAAAAATACAGTAAAATGCAGTTTGGCTTCTGATTGACTCTTCATGCTGTTTAAGTCACTACTGTTTTCACATGTGACTTGTTTTCTTTCCTTAGTCATCGGACGCACTTTTGGTGGCTATTGACTCGGAAGTGGTGGGAGCAGTCGACATTCTACTGAATCACCGACCAAAAAGATCCTCCAGACCAACCATTGTAGTTGAGTGTTGTTATTCCTTCATTTTTGGTTGAGGAGGTCAGGGGCTGTGCTATTGCGTTCTGAGTAACTGTAGTATGCAAAACAACGTTCTTAAATGAAATTCCATATCTCTAAGATGGTAGAATCTGTACATTAGGGATGATTTTTATTGCCTCTTTTGTCTTAAAGAATAGAATATGTTGTTTTGCTTTACCACCTAGGGAAACCAGTGGCTTTATACGTGCTAAATGCTAACAGATGCCTAGTTAGTCCAGAAGAAAAAAAAAATAAATAGAGTGACTGTAAACATTTCTTGAAGACTGTTTGCAAGGTAATTAGCAGCCTTGACCTATAATGAATATATTCATGTGTTGAAGCTTCCTAGATTTTTCAAGTAAATCTATAAACATCAGATCTTCACCTTGAAATTTAATCAGTCGAAACTTATCTTGACAATGCTCAAGTATCAAAGTTTATTAAAAGTTCACAAGTAGAGGTGAAGGGAGGGAATAAGGCATTGTGTAATGGAGTATGGTATAGTCATGATATTTTTTCTGTGTTAAGATAGTAAATATAATTATTTTTCTTAAATTAGAGCAAAATTCAGTTTTTAATATCATGTATGTATACTGGAGAACGTAGGCACTGAATGTCAGGTTTTCTGTGTAAATAAACCAGAAAAATTTCTGTGTCCATTCTTCGTTTTCCAAGATTTATCTCGGAGGTGTTTAAATATTGTTAAAAATTTTCATTTATTTTCATGTTATGAAACATAGGAAAATATTTTGAAGGAGGGATTCGTTGTTGAACAGTCAAAAAAACTCCTACGTTTAAACACCATCATAGAGCTGTAAGTAATAAATCTAGATATTTGCAACATTTTATTCCAGAAACTAATGGAACGCATTCAGAACCCAGAGTACTCAACAACCATGGATGTGGCACCTGTCATTTTAGCCGCTCATCGTAACAACTATGAAATTCTCACCATGCTGTTAAAGCAAGACATATCATTACCCAAACCTCATGCTGTAGGTTGTGAATGCACACTGTGTACTGCAAAGAACAAAAAAGATAGTCTGCGACATTCCAGGTAAGACTTACCAGTCACAGAGAGTAATAAAAAAATTCTTATCTTAGTTCTCCGGTAGTGCTTGGGTCAGCTTCAGTATGTTCCCTTTTTCTCTTTAAGGCGAAACTTAAGAGTGGATTCCTTTAATATATTGTAACCATTCTTGTGAGAGATGGTAGTTCTCAGGGATGGGTTGTGCATATTAAGCTAAGTGCCAAAACCAGGACTCTTTCTTTTCTACCAGTTGTGTCACAAACTTTCTAGCTATGTTGGGCTAGGAGCACTGGAATTATGCAAATAACATTTTTCTTGAGTTAGTTAATGCTTGAGCTTTTTTGAGCCAGAATGAGGAGGTGGATAATTCTGTATTCTGTTTCTAAAAGTGTTTATGTGGCATGGATTGATGAATGGAAACTAAAGCTGGGGTTTTTTTGCTTGTTTTTCTCCAGTATTTTTGAAAGTAGAAAACTTTTTAATAAAGGCCCAAATGAGGAGAGGGATTTACCCATCTTAACAATATTTTTTCTGGTTAACTTGACTACATATTTGCGGGTTGAATACAATATAATATGTGAGAGGGTGAAAAATCACAGAGCTTGAAGATCGTAAGTGGACTGCAATTACAATATACAGTTAATTATTACATAATTACTCTAGTATGTATCCAAAATACTAAAAAAAAAGGGAAGTGAAAGGATAATTGTTACTGGCATTCAGCTACTATAGGCTCCATTCTGGTATCCATCTGATACACCATGTCATTAACTTCAGTATGAGAAAAAGTGTCAGGGAGTCCCAAGCAAACAACAATAGAAAAGCTTCAGATAACAGCTCTTAGCTTAAACTAGAGCAGATAACATACTTTTCAGTGTTCATGAGGTAGTTATTTTGCAAGGGGCAAACATCCCTGCAGATGCTTTTCCTGAATTAATTTTTTTGTACTGCACATGAAAGCTCCCCACTGTTTTTAATTTAGTTTTTAAAGTAGAGGGTTGCCTTACACGCTTTACTTCCCTCTCTTATTTCCACTTGAAAAACCGTAAGAACTACTGTATAACACATAAAATGTCAAATAGCGCTATTTGTAGTTACTTTTGCTTTCTCTGAGAGACTGCAAATAATAAGATGTAGATGTTAACACTTCGTGAGTACATTTAACTTTCCATTTAGCTATAGCTTTATTCAGCATGACTGTAGATAAGGATAGCAGCAAACAATCATTGGAGCTTAAGGAACATTTTTAAAATAAGTACCAAGGCCTCATATTTGTTCTGAAACTGTTTTATTTTCAGGGAATACTGTTTAATTTAATTGTCTTGATTTTTTATGTGTATAACACGTAAAATGTCAAAATTTTACCGATAATTTTATCCTTCTGCTGATGTACTGGTGACAACTGAAGTAGTGAGGAAAAGAAGAGGGAACCAGGTGGGCCAGTTTTTGATACTTAGAATAATATGGATTATAAGCATGTGATGGGCAGTATATTCCATGACGTATCACTTTAATGCTTGTAGCCTCTGATTTTAAGAAACCCAATTGTTTTGTCTTTCATCTGATGTTTTAAGCAAAGTTTTGGAATAGGTTCTGATTTGGAACTGCTAATCAAATGAACGTCTTCATTTTGCTTAATGTTCTTTTGGGACAGGTTTCGTCTTGACATTTATCGGTGTTTGGCCAGTCCTGCTTTAATCATGTTGACAGAGGAGGATCCAATCCTGCGAGCTTTTGAACTTAGTGCAGACTTGAAAGAGTTAAGCCTTGTTGAGGTTGAATTCAGGTAGGAATTCTTGTGTTTATTGTATTAATAAATAGTATTCAGTAAATAGACTTTGATTTTCAGATGACAGGAGTAAAGCAAAACTCAAAGTAACTTCCCTTCCAAGTGGAAAGTCCACATGATAACTTCCCAGTGTGATGTTTTGTAACTACTATGCTTTCTCATCTCCTGGAAATAATTCTAAGCTTTAACTCTTTATATGGAACTCATAAGAATTTGTATACTGCAAGTAATTTCTCATTTTTTCTCTGTCTAGTGGAGTTGCAAACTAAACCAAAGTGTAATTGTTATGTTACATGCTGAAACTTACTTGGAATTGCCTTTGGAATGTTTGGACCTTGACATGATTGTTGTTTGGTTGGTTGGTTTGTTTGTTTTAAATTTGTCTTAACATACAATCCCAACCAAAAACAGTTAATGATTTGATGGAAAATATATGAGCAGTGTAATAGTGTGTACTGTTTCTGTTTCCTTCAGAAATGATTATGAGGAGCTAGCTCAACAGTGCAAGACCTTTGCTAAAGATTTGCTTGCACAAGCACGGAATTCACGGGAGCTGGAAGTTATTCTGAATCACACATCTAGCGATGAACACGTAGACAAGCGGGGATTGTTGGAAGAGAGGATGAACTTAAGCCGCTTAAAACTTGCAATCAAGTATAATCAAAAAGAGGTTTGTCTTTGCAGTAATTGGATTTCTATATCATATTGGCTAGTAATTTAATTTTTTGTTCTGCCTCTAGACATAGAAGTGGAAATAAATTAGCAAGAATTATAGAAGAGGTGGTAATACACAAAGCATCTGCATGTGAAACAGGGAAATTATATTGCGAGATACTTAATGTTTCTTCAGTATTTACTGTGGAGAATTTAGTATTTTCTGTATTGGACTATAGACTGCTCTCTTATGAACAGCTCTCATAGTGGCAATTATTTGTTCAGATCCTCATTAAATCCTTGCCTAGGGAGGCAGGGATCCGTAGGTGCCATACATGATTTATCATCTTCTTGGTTGTCATTAGCTGTTCAGCTTTGGCTCAGGCCTCGTCTGTGCTGTTCGGTAATTATGTCAGACCTGTGCGGGTATAACTGAATGGCGCCTCTGTTCCGGAATAGTGGCGCCTTTCGTGCCATCAGTATGGAACTTCTTTCATGCAGTAAGTCATTGTTGTCTTCATCTGTTGACAAATTATAACTCCAGTTTTGCTGTACTAGAAGGAAAGTGGGTATTTGTAGGATTCTGGTACAAGAACCGGAGACAGAGAGAAAGTTTCCTTTCCATGCCGAATCTGTTTTTATTTAGCATTTGCAGAAGGCATTATAACTCGGTTCTACGCATTTAGCCCTAAACTGTTTGTGAAACTGTTAGAATACATAGTCTTTAAAAGTTGTAGTTACGGAACATCCTAGAACCAGCTTTACACATTGTTGGTATGCATTAAGCAAGAATACTGAAGTATTTCAGATATTCTGGTTATGAGCATAGTTTGTTTTTACCACAGTGGTTGGAGAATAACAACATTTTTTGTGTGGTATGAGGAAAGTATCTTTGAGGAATTTGTTTTGTTTCTGACGAGTGAACTATAGAGACAGTTTTTCATGGTGCTTTCTGAAATGTGATTATAACATCAAGGTTCTTTTTGTTGATATTTTTTTAAGTGACGTGACAAACCATGTTCTAGTGAAATATGTTCTTTTATAACTCCATGCAAATAAGCATCTGAAATTTTAAACTAACTTTGCATATTCTACATAACCTTCAGAACAAAATTATCTTCTTTTGAGTGACTGATACAACATAGCTTACCCTGACTTAAAATTAACCCTGCTGAATAAAGCCATAATGGTTTTAACAACTGATAAGTATAAAACTTCTTTGTCACTTTAGTCCTCATCTTGCAAGGTGTTGTGTTTTACAGTGTGGATACTATTGTACAATAACAGTATCTTACTCTTCACATAAGATCACTGTATTTTATAACAGACAATTAAGTTCTCTGAGGTATGATGTTATTTATATGCTGGATTTATAAATAACTATAAATCAAAACTCAACCTGAAAACCATTAAAAATCCAGTATGTATAATTCATGTTTAGTTGCTGGCTTTAGAATGAAATTAAAATATTGGATGTTTATGGTCATAATAGGTCCATAGAACTTTTGTTCTCTTATAACTATTTCAGCTTAAAATTCTTGCCTTTTCCTGTTCATTGGTGACTACACATAGTTTGAAAATTGATTTTATTAATAATAATGTAAGTTAGTAATTTATATTAAGAAACATGAAACTGATTTCTTGTTTATTTGTTGTTTGTTTTTTTTTTTCCTTTCCCTAGTTTGTAGCTCAATCTAACTGCCAGCAGTTTCTGAACACAGTATGGTTTGGACAGATGGCAGGCTATCGACGCAAGCACACATGCAAGAAAATTTTGACTGTTTTGATGGTTGGCATTTTCTGGCCAGTTCTGTCCCTGTGTTACTTGTTAGCCCCTAAATCTCGAGTAGGTCGAATAATTCACACTCCTTTTATGAAGTTCATTATTCATGGAGCTTCGTATTTCACATTTCTGCTATTACTTAATTTGTACTCCCTTGTCTACAATGAGAATAAGAAGAATACAATGGGACCAGCCCTTGAGAGAATAGACTATCTTCTGATAATATGGCTGATAGGTAAGTATGATTTCAGTAGATTGCATGACGATTGCTGATACTGATCGAACGATAATGATTTATACTACATTCTTATGAAATTGGCATGTTACTCGTTGCTCCACTGAAGTTTACTCTTTGGAGGATAATGTTACAGGAAAAACAAAACAAAAACCAGAAGAACAGAAAACCAACCAACCCAAAACACGTTTTGAGGAAGGGATGTGAAGTGTTAGAACAATCTCTAGTTATCGCAGAAAGTGAAGTATCAAAGAGAATTCTGTAGGCTCTAACAGAAGAGCAATGTGAATTTTTTCTTCAGAAGGACTGGTAGCATAAGTGAGATTCAGTTGTGCCATAGCAAATTAGTGCAAAAGCTGTGTTCCTAGGAATTTTAAAATTCTGATCTTGAAAGAAAGACAAATAACCTGAAGGCAGAGCAAATGTGTGTTCTTCAGATAGTTTTGTAACAGGTAAGAGCCTGACATCAACTAGATTTTCATGGTGGTTGAGGAATAAAATTAAATCAGACATCTCTTTAGACTTTTTCCAGTAATTTTTCACTAATAGGTAGTATTATTTGGTATGTAGATGGTTTAATCATTGTAAGTCAAACTTGTTTTGTTTTTTCATCAGCAAGCAGTCCATTAAACTTTTAATTCTTCCAGCTCTCTTTCACAACAAGTGTTGGGCCAACGCTTTTAGATATATTGTTTAACTTTTAGGTTGCCCTCTGTGGAGTCAGTAGTCAGACTTGATGATCTGCGTGGTTCCCTTCCAACTCAGGATATTCCATAATTCTATGAATTCTATAAAATAGTAGTAGGAATGATCTGAGCTTCTTCATTATTTGTGTGTTGGTGTATGGAAAATTATGCTGCAGTATGAATATTACTAGTAAAGTTATTGTTTTTTTGAAAATTTAGCTAATACCTTACATAATCATAAAGTAAATTAGAAATATTTGTGCATTGTATGCAGGTTTCTTATATTTTTTCTGGATTGTAAATAGTTGGACTAAGCATGCAGTTGCAGTCATAAAATCAATTCCTGCACTGTTTTAATTTCTATTTTGATATGCTCGAACTAGATAGAACAGGAGGATTCTGTACATTTTTGTTGGACTAATCCAACTTTAAATAACTGCCAAATTTAGAGTTCTGCAAAATCTCTTTCATAGCTGTAAATGTGAGATTTTTATAGCACTCAACTCAGGGAGGGGACTGAATATGTACAAAATCGCCACTGCAGTGGTACATCAACAATAAGTAACAGCTTGGTCTTTCATGGCTATTCTGTAATGCTTGATTTGAAAAGTAATAATAGAATTTGGACTTGTTGCAGAGTTGGCCTGTTTTTTAAAGAAAAAAGTACATATGCTGTATGTTTTTGTATGCATACGTATGCCCGCATGCTCCATCTTAGTCTAATAAATTGAAGGTGTGCGTTTCCCTCATCCTTGTTTTAAAACACAGAAAAAGTGTCCTTTTCCCATATAACTTTCCAATTCTGTGTGTCATTGTCACTGATTATCATAACTGTACCCGAACAGCTGCATGTTAATTCTGGTTGATGCAGTAGAGGGAGCACAGGTACAATTTTTGTTGAGTACTCATGAACTTTTGTCTTGGTTGGAAATTCATAAAAACCTTTTAACATGTTTTTGCTTGTTTGGTGTGTGTTGTTTTTACATTAAATTTTGATAAATTAATGGATATTTATATTTTAATGTAAGGTAATTAGATATGTATCATTTGGTTGACTGGACTTCTAAAGAGCAATGGTATAGTTGAAAACACCACAGTTTTAATCTAAGTAGTTGTGAGTGGCTTATTTACTATTCTATGGTGGAGTTTTTTGTAATAATGATTCCTTTAGTTGTTTGGCTATATTAAAACTGTTGGGTAGTTCATGCAGATTTTGGAAATAGCAAGTAGTTCACACACAAACACATGCAGGTCTTAAACTTGAAAGCTTCAAATGTTGAGTACAAGTCAGTGTTACAGACTCTTCCTTTGTTTGAGATTCAATATCTGATTCTAGAAATTCTTTTGTTCCATCCAGTCTAAAGTAGGCAGAAAGGCTGTCATTAGGTGGTCTTGGAAATTTTAATGAAAGGCTATGGAAACATGTTGTTTTCTTCATGTAGTATTTTAAGGTGGATTGCAGGTAAGATTGAAAAGTGACCTATAAGTAACATAATTATTAAAATCAGATTTTTTTTTACATTATTGAATCTTAAGATTTTTTTTAAATAGGAATTGCATTTATAGCTTAATGCATATTTTATAATCACATATTGTACTGTTGAAAAGGAATGAATTTAGAAAATGTGTGACAAAATCGACTGGAATAAAAAGAACCAAGTAATAAGGGTTTACCTGCATTATTGTCTTGCTTAGTCCCATTAAAATACTTTTTAACAATCAGTGTCAAAATGGCCACAACAGAATTTCTAATACTTAGTTAGCAGCTAGTTTTGTGTTCTGCTAGATTAACTTTCCAAATTATGAATACAATAATTCTCTTTTTGAAGTTATTGAGCCTAAATCGTACAAGTGTTTTCCCTAGCAAAATAAAGCAACAGAACTCAAATTCTTGTGTGTGTAAATAACATCAATTATAGCATCTTCTACCTCTCCAGCTCCTTTTAATGATTCTGTCACAGGTTTACTGTAAAATACATGATCATATGGAAGGGAACAGAGATTGTGCTTTAGAAACATTTTCTTTATAACCAGGAAGGAGAGAGATTGATGTAAGTCTTCTAATGAACTGTGCACAGCGTGCTTGCTTTTTTTATTATGCCTTCCAACATTGCAGTAAAACTTGTTGAACAAATGAAGTCGTACATAAGTATCTGATTTTTTTTTTTCCGTTCACTGGATCTTGCTCTTACTGGGCTGGAGTTTTAGAAAAATTGCAAAGTCTCAAAAGCTAAACCAAGTCTAACAGTTTTAGTTTTTAACTACCATTTATACATATTCTGCTTTTCTTCTTGTCCTAAATATAGTAGTATAAATCTGAAGTACTCAAAAAACATTAAATAACTGATTATTCATAGAAATCAAAGGTGCCATTATATTTAATCTAATGGTCCATTCAAATTTTATAAAAATGTCAAGTCTGTAACAGACATTCAGTTAGTAAAAATCTTAGCAGCTATATTTTTCCATATAGCCAGACATGGTTAATAACGGTAAAATTAAGTTTGCTATAAGGCTCCTGAATATTTAAATGTCAAACTTTTGATTTTTGCTATCTTAAGTCATGCTCTCTTTTTGCTGCTAATGTTATTTAATACCAGTTAAGGTAGGAAAAATTTCTACATTTTGGGTCGCTTCAGTAACACCTACACACTTCTGAGAAACAGAAACTTTTCTGAGATACTTCATATAGAAATGTACTGCTTTCTATAGTGCTTTTCATTTCCTCTCATGCCCTTTTTTTATTGGAGGATGTGTTTCTTAGCTGGAAAATAGGTTTGAAAAGGTTAAACATTTTGTTGCCTTATGATTAGTGCTTTTAATGCAATGCAATGCTTTTAGTAAATCTACTTAATTACTCCACTTCTTTCTCTTAGCAAAACTATCAGTTACAAAAGCCAGTTAAAAGTGCTTTAGTTGTAAAAGAATATCTATTCAGTGCAATGGCTTGACTTCCCTGGCTTTTTTTTTTTTCCTGCAGGCATGGTGTGGTCGGATGTTAAAAGGCTCTGGTATGATGGTTTAGAAGACTTTTTAGAAGAATCCCGTAATCAGCTTAGTTTTGTCATGAATTCTCTGTATTTGGCAACTTTTGCTCTCAAAGTAGTTGCCCATAACAAGGTGAGCACCCATCATCAGAGATCCAAAGCTCCTCTGGGACCAACTGGGCAAATATAAATTTAGCACATTGCTGCAAAATATGTGAAGATATGTTACGTGTGGTATGTTAGTTGTAGTGTGTTGTAGTTAAGTGTACTCCTTTAGTAATAGCTTATTACATGGATACAGTTGAGGCTTACGAGTTGTGTTCTATGTGATCTAGGCCACGTAGTTGTCAAGATTGCTGGTCTTGTTGCATCTTGGGCTTCAAAGAGAAGTTGATGAGGCAAATGGGGGTTAGAAAAAGCATCAAGACATCTCCAGGTACTCAGGGACCCCAGACAGGGCAGCTGCCTGCCTTGTCAGAACTGGCTGCTCTTCCAAACGGCTTGATTGGCATTTGGGGAAATCTCCCCATACAGCTCATCTGATTTGGCATTTGAGTTCACCCAATTCCTTAGAACAGTACTCTGCAGAAAGCTGGTAGTAATCTCTGTGTTTAGATTGTCTAACGCTTTTTTGTTACAGAAAATTTTATTTAGCTTTAGATTACATATGCTCAAATGTCATAGGTCAATGTGTTTGGGTTTGTTGTTTTGTTTGGGGTTTTTTGTTGTTTTGGGGTTTTTTATTTATTGTTTTTGGTTTGGTGAGAGGTCTTTTGGTTGCTTGGTTTCTTTTTCTTTGTAAGGAAAAAAAGCACAAAGACCATAGAGAAGGCTTGTCTTTTCTCTTTGAAAAGCCATCTGGATTTAATTGGAGATACAAGTTTTGATAATTATCATTCCCATTCTGTTGCATGTGTTGTTAGCTGCACAGCATATGGCAAGCTGCCAGACCAATCGAATATGCATATTCTGGCAAAATTCAAGACAGTGCAGTAGCACCATTATTTTGTATTGCAGACTGTGAGCTGACAGCTGTCTGGCAGCTGGGAGGGAAATAAGCTGGCTCAGTTCTTCCCCAGCTCAGTGTTTGGCTCATTTCCCTATCCTTGCCTGGATTCAGAGGCTGGTGATCATTTGGAAAGGAAAGCTTTGTTTCTTGAAAAAAATAGAGAACACCATGTTGGGCTGCCTTCCCAACCATTTGCTTTGCAACCAGCACATCTACAGTAGTAGTCCCTTTGCTGAGATAAGAGCCTTTTGCTGCTAATTTAAGTTGTAACCTTTTTGAAGATACAGGACTCCTATGTAACAGGCACGTGATGGCTTTTTTGCCATTTTACGTGGCAAAAATTATTTTTATGGTTTACAAATTATTTACAAAACCAAATAAAAATGCTTGGTTTACATCTTAGGTCCATAGTTGAGACACTGAAGCTGTAAGAGATAAAGGATGAGTCTCTGTAACAGAATGATTTGTACATGCAATTGCAATGTATAAGCACATGTTTATCCCTGTTTCTTGCCATCTTTGTGCAGCACAATTTTAGGCAAGTTATTTCAAGGCAACTTTGAGTTCGCTATTTTTTGAACATCCGTTTTGAGAGATCAGAAGCTGGTAATATAAATGCTGGATGTTTTCAGCCAAGCCAAAAGTTAGGGATCTGTGGATTATTCCATGAATAGCTGAATAGTACCTAGTGGGTATACTTTAGGGGTGTGTTTACAACAAGTTTACTTGTGATTCCCCTTCTCTGTAGTCATTCATAAAATCCATTGAAGGAACCCCAGATCCTAAGTACGTCTATATCTTTCTAAAGCTGATTAAGACCAGCTGTCACCACATTGAAATTGCATGGGTACATTAGTTAGGTGCTGAATTTAAATGATCTGATTTCTGTATCCCCCTGGAATGGCTTTTAAATTGTCTTTGTCTAAAAAGAGTGAGATATCAGAAAGCGATAAGCCATCTATGAATCGTATGTGTTAATTTTATGCTATTGCCCGTTTTGGAGGCAGAAGTAGGGAGTGGTGCATGTCTGTATTTACAATGTCAGTGATCTCACTTTGTCCTTTTTATATTGCAGTTTCATGATTATGCTGAAAGGAAGGACTGGGATGCGTTCCATCCTACCCTGGTGGCAGAAGGTCTCTTTGCTTTTGCTAATGTTCTTAGTTACCTGCGTCTCTTCTTCATGTACACAACCAGCTCTATTCTGGGACCACTCCAGGTGAATATCATTACTGCTTGAGAAAATATTAAACTTGATCTTAATTTGCTATGAAGTCTTATGGAAAAGAGAAAAAGGAGAAATTAAAGTAAGAAAGTCAGAAAGTAAAAAGTAGAAAGAAGTAATATTGTATTGAAATTTGGATTTTTAATCTCTCATGTAAAATGTACTGATTTAGATGGAAAAAGGTAAGAAAAAGAATGGAAGACGTAGTGTAGTTCACTTTCTAACAGTATTTTTTTTTTCCCATGATAACTGTACCTATACTGTTTTCATCTGTTCTTAGCTTAACAGACTGCGTGTCTGCAGTTTGAAAACTGTAAGGAACAGGTTCTTCAGTAAAGTTCTATGCAAATGATCATCCTAACTTCTCTCTAAAAGATAGAAGAATGAGATGTGTAGCAAGTGAATAGTAATCAGAAAAGCCTTTTTATGCCTGTGATCTCACTGAAGTTAAATATTGAGTTGAATTGTGTAAGTTGCTTTATTTGAAAAATATAAATCTCTCAAGAGTATTGAAACAGTAATCTATTTATAGCCAGTTATAAGAATCACAGCATGGCTGGGGTTGGAAAGGACCTCTGGAGATCATCCAGTCCAACCCACCTGCTAAAGCAGGCTCACCAGAGCAGATCGCACAGGAAGGTGTCCAGGTGGGTTTGAATGTCTCCAGAGCAGGAAACTCCACAACCTCTCTGGGCAGCCTGGTCCAGGGCTCTGGCACCTCAAAGGAAAGAAGATTTTCCTCATATTCAGCTGGAACCTCCTGTGCTTCAGTCTGTGCCTGTTGCCCCTCATGCTATCGTTGGGCACCACTGGAAGGAGTCCAGTCCCATCCTCTTGACACCCACCCTTGAGATACTGATAAACATTGAGGAGATCCCCTCTCAGCTTCTCTTCTCCAGGCTGAACAGACCCAGCTCTCTCAGCCTCTCCTCATGAGCAGGATGCTCCAGATGCCTGATCATTTTGTAGCCCTCTGCTGGACTGCCTCCAGTAATTCCTTGTCCTTCTGAAACTGGGGAGCCCAGAACTGGACACAGTAAAGAAGAGAGAGCAGGTTTCTTCTTATGTGGAATTTGCTGGAACCTTGCCATGAGTAATAATGACAGTAAAAAACCCGTATTTTAATTATGTAATACATTTAATCCAGTCATCCAGAGGTGGTGGTGGGAAGCATTAACAGTCCTGTGTTGTGATGCTGGAACTGTAGAGACCACAACAGCCTCTAAACTAAATTCAAATTTTTCATTTAAAGTTGGAATTTAACATGGTTTTGTGCAAAGAATTTGGTTTTCTTTTCCTGCTTTGAGAGCAGACATGGAGTTTTCTACTGAGTTTATGCCATGTAGTGGTTTTTTTGTTAGTTGGTTTCTTTTTTAAGCCCAGACCCTCTCATCTTAGTCTTGGTGCTATTCATCGTGATAATCTTCAGATAAACTGGGTGGGCCCGGGGGTGCAATAATACAGAAGGTCTCATACCTTTGGGGGTAGGAGAGGGAACCTGGACTATTATTAAGACATCACATTTCAGATGCAATTACCTCCCTTGATCCTTTTTTAGATTAGAAGGAGGAAGAAAGCAGCCTTCTAAAAAATATTGTGAGTAGAAGTCACCTTTTATTCTATTAGCAACATTTTTTGCCTTTCTTTGGTTTTTCTGTTCAGCTTTAGTCCTCAGCACTGCCCGATTTTGTTACTTTGCCAGTGAAAAGCCTTTACAAACTGAAGTACCTGTTGTTAAAAGTGGAGCTCACTGAGAAAAGCTTTGTGTCAGTAGTCTTCCAGCTTCAGTATTCTTCTGGCCTTTCTGGGAAGGTTATGATGATAAATCAGATCAGACAAGTCACTGCTGTTCTTGTACTGAGTATTCTGTTTATTTTTTTTATTTAGTTTTCCTCTGATTATATGATTTAGTTAATATAACTGTTTGTCAACATGATCACTGGGTTTGCAAGTGTCTATTGAATGAAAAGATGCTTGGAATAAGGTCATAATCCAGTGATTTATACTGATGGAGTTGTCCTAGTGGGTCAGATCAGTGCTTTGTCTTCTAATGCACAGGACTGGTTTTAAGAGCTTTGTGGCAAGAAGATGGTCTGCACAAAGGCAGAATCAGTGTTGTTCAAACTCTTGCTCTGCAGCTGGAGCTGTACCAAAGCAGGTTCTGAAGTAAATAGTTTTGGCTCACATCACTAGGTCTTGTATCAAGGCTTTAGGATCTAGCTGAAAATCTCCAGCTTGAAGGTCCAGCTCATTTTAATGAGTTAGAGTGTTTGATCGTGCTGCACAAATAATAGTCTTTTACAATATTTTTGTTTCATACAGAAAAGAAAAAGAATTGCTTGTTAAATTGGTCTTCTAAAAATCGTCAAAAGTGCTTTAAAAAGAATGCTCGTAGTTCTTATAACCAGTTTAATATTATTGGAAGATGCCTGTTTCTCCTCATAGTTTTGTTTGGTTTACTTCCTGCCCTTTTATCTCTGGCTGTGTTGCTGTTAATTATGGTTTTTTTCTTTTATACATTTTTAAATGGAACTGCACTTGAATACTTTGAAAAAATACTTAAGTCTTGGTGTTGCAGTAAGCATCAGGCTTGTTATACAAATTGATTGAACACTGAAGTCTCTCCACATTTTAAAGAGTTTCACTGTTTAATGTGGATATTTATTTATGTACTAGATCTTTCACAAGTTTTTTATTAGGAGACTATGTTATGAAATTTTCCAAGTAAATAAAAACAGTCAACAGTCACCCCATTCAGTGGCACACTGAAGCTTATGTTATTACTGTTGGCCAGTATAGCTTGTGCAACAACTCTTACAGTATTTTCTGAAAGTAGGTCACAGGGTTCAAATGGTGGTAATGAAATATGGCATGGAAACCCCACAGCCTGGCGGGGGTGAAGGCAGTTACTATGTTCTCTTAGCTATTAGAGTTATTTTTAAGCATTCAGTTACTCCAGTTATTGATTAATAAAACCCATTTTAATACAGATTTGTAAATTTGCTCTGCATCTTGTTTTTTATTATTAACAGAAGATCAAGTAATATTTCCCTAGATTAGATCATTAGATTTCAAATGCTTAGAAATTCTAAATACATTAAAAGGAATAGCATGACTATATGAAGAAAGCAACTGGTGTTCGGGCTGTGTTGTTACATTCTATTCTAGGCAAAACAGTTTGGGGCGGTTTGCACCATTTGTGCATTTCTGTTTCATCTACTTTGTCTCTCTCTTGCTTGAAACCATGTGTGAATTGAACCGTAGATGTTTTGTTGTAGGGGTTTGTTTTTTTCTTTGAAAGGACAGATGTGATTAAATTATGATGGAGATTACACTCATCCTCTGACCAAACAGAATAATTACTGCAGAGCTCTGCCTGCAGTTGCCGATTCTCCATGTCTGTGGCAAACTGCGCAAAGACCCAGGAGCTGCTGTACAACAGGGATACTCAGTGAGTTTCCAATAGTGTGGGAGGGAGCGGGAGCTGGTGCTTCATCTCCCAGAAAAATTGTACTTGCAAAACCTGACCAGTGATACAATTCTGGACTAGGATTTGGTACAGATTGTGATTCATATAGGATTAGGCTTTCCACACACTGGTTTATATAGGCAATTAGATTTACCTGACTCCATTTCGTGTATCTGCATTGTTTATAACAGTATGTTCTCTGAAGAAGTTTGTAGGAAGAGTAATTGAAATGCTGTGTCTGTGTAAAAAATTGTGCTTAACGACAAAAGTAAGTCAAGGTCCTTTCTGTGTTGGAAAAATGCCCAAGCATGTTTTTTTTTTAAGAGGTATTGGTACTGTTGCAAGCTTCTGTATCGGATATTTTGAAGTGGAAACTAATTATCTGAATTTCATGCCGTATCTTCTATATTTTACACTGTTCAATGTTTATGCGCTTACACACCTACATTGTGTATGTTTAAAATCTTACATAAAACAGTGAATTAATCGTGTGTTCTGCAGATGGGCTTTGATGAATTATGATTCAAAATGTTTTGATTCATTCAGTATCCTTATGAATTGTTTTCCTAACTTCTATGATGGTACTGATGTTCAAGTGCATTTCATTTACTGCTTTTACCTATTGACTTGTGAGTTCTTTATTACCATTGGGATTACAAATAAAGAATAAGGTGTACATACTGTTGCTTGTGCTTAATTGAAAGTAATTAACTTATCAAGTGATGTTAAAACTACTGAAATTTTCTTTTAACATCAAGATTTTTTTTACTGAAAGATGGTACAAGGATACCTCCTGATATTGAGGGCTGGTTAGCATCTTAAATTTTAAGTAAAACATTTAAAATGTAAATAGGTATGTTTTCCTTGACTAGAAGCTGAAGGAGAGAGTACGAACAAAAATAACTACATGATTTACTAATATTGGAAACAAATCTACTTCACAGATTTCAATGGGACAGATGCTACAAGATTTTGGAAAATTTCTGGGCATGTTTCTTCTTGTCTTGTTCTCCTTCACAATTGGATTGACACAACTTTATGATAAAGGATTTACTGTAAATGAAGAAAAGGACTGTGCGGGGATTTTCTGTGAACAACAGAGCAATGACACATTCCATTCGTGAGTTTGTTATCTATGAAATAGCTGTATTGTTCCAGCCCTTAATTCCTAGTAATTAAATAAAACTGGAATTTTTCACTGAACTTGAATTAACATGAGATATCAAGTGAATTTACATGAAGTGTTTGTTTGCTTTACCTAACCATACTTTTTTTTCTTTTTCTTTCTTTGTAGGTTTATTGGCACATGTTTTGCTCTCTTCTGGTACATATTCTCCCTGGCACACGTAGCAATCTTTGTCACACGTTTTAGCTATGGTGAAGAATTACAATCTTTTGTGGGTGCTGTTATTGTTGGTACCTACAATGTGGTGGTTGTGATTGTATTAACTAAACTCCTTGTGGCAATGCTTCATAAAAGTTTCCAGCTGATAGCAGTAAGTGGTTTCTGATTAATTTCCAATAATTGCTAGCTGTATCTTTGGGTTTTATACAAATTTCTTCCTACAATGTGTGGACTAATCTACAGACCTTCATGGATGAGCTCTGTCTCTGAGCTCACAAGGGGCATCTTTCCTTCATATATGAACTTCTAATTTACTTTGATACAAATAAAATGGGTACTTTGCATGTCGAACATGTGCAAGGCTTTGACTATCTGAGAATTGAACAATTTTTGATACAATGGCTGTTCAAACCAAAATGCTATTCTTGATAAGGTGTGGGGTTTGGGCATTTGGTAGGGGATTTATACCTTCATAGCTGAAGTTTTTACTTACACCAGAGTATGTAGTGAATTGAAGAGATTTTTTTTTGTATTTGAATTATTTCGTATTAGTTACAAATTTATTAACATACTGTAAAATCTATATATCAAAATACTATATAATAAAAGTTGAATAATGGTCGGTTTTTAAGGTATGATAACATAAAGCTTATGAACTAACCTGTTTTGCTTCTGATCTCTGTTAATGTTTCCGATGCTTTAGAATCATGAAGATAAAGAGTGGAAGTTTGCTCGTGCCAAGCTTTGGCTTAGCTACTTCGATGACAAATGCACGCTACCTCCACCTTTCAATGTCATTCCCTCTCCCAAGACTATATGTTATCTTTTCAACAGTCTCAGTAAATGGATCTGTTCTCATACATCAAGTGGCAAAGTGAAACGTCAGAACAGCCTAAAGGTAAGAAATGATTGGGAAAGCCGTAGGCGCTGAAGCTGGAAAGGTGCTGGTTGCTTAAATGAATCAGCAAATTGCTGCGTGTAGCTGCCTGACACGTGGTGAGTGCTACTAAGATAAATAGGAATTCTAGAATAATGTGTAGTGCATCCAAAATATAAATACGTGTTACCTATGTGTATAATACTTAAGTAAGATTTTATTAACTTTCCATTTGGGGAATTTCAACCCCCTTCCCTCTAACCCTCTGTTCCTCCAGAAATAGTCTGGAAAAAGTGCTTTGCTTGATTGAAAACTCATAGTAACCTCAAGGCAGTATGTGCTAATCTCAAAAATTGTGAGGTTAGAATGTTCTTTGGGGAAAGTAATTGGCTTTAAACATGTTAGAGAAGTGTCAAAATAAATAACCAAAAAGGATCACTGAAGCCTGTCATTGTTGGGGGGAGGGATATTTTTTGGTTAAATAAACATTTTTATTGTACCCTGTAATTTTACATACTAATTTTGCATCTTCTTGCTGACAAAAATAACATTAAATAAACTAAATTCAAAGACTTCGTGGTACGTGCACTGAGAAACATTCAGGATTATGGAACTCTTAATTGCTTATAGGATGATTACCAACCCAAATAGATAAAAAATTTTCAGTTTTGCTGGTACAGCAAGTGATAATATAATTTAAATTTTGCTGGCAATTTACATGCATTGTACATTTTTGTGCATCAGGATGTATTTTTAAAATAGCTTTGTTATTTTGTTCGTATTTATTCTCTGTATAATTGTATACCAGCTTTAGGGCTCAAAAATTGCTTTTGCATAGTAAATGTGTAATGTTTGTTTAAAGGAATGGAGAAATCTGAAGCAAAAGAGAGATGAGAATTATCAAAAGGTCATGTGTTGCTTAGTCCACCGTTACTTGACGTCTATGAGACAGAAGATGCAAAGCACGGATCAGGCAACTGTGGAAAACCTGAATGAGCTGCGGCAAGACTTGTCAAAATTCCGAAATGAAATGAGAGACCTGCTTGGCTTCCGAACTTCTAAATATGCTATGTTTTATCCAAGAAACTAAGGCCTAACTTTTAAACAAAAAGTCTGTACTTTTAGATACCTATAGATGAAAGTGTCGACCAAATAGAAAAGATGATTATTGCACAATAATACATTTGAAAATGCATTTGCATGAGTTGCAGCTAGATGCAGAAGTGGTGGAAATAAATGCAAAACCAGACATAGTAATTTTCTTAAGCTTTTAGTGTGTATATAGAATTTGTATATAGGAGTTTTTTAATGTTCCTCAGACTGTGGCTGCGAGGTGTCAGAGCTTCATAACTAGCACAATGTGTTTATTTCTTCTATTTTTGCTGGCTGTTCCTTTTTGATACTTGTTTTTCAAGTCGTGAGAGAAGATTTAAGACAAAAATCCAGCCTATGTATATTTTTAATAGAAAAGTCAGATATAGAATAATAGAAAATTTCCAGCACAGTTGGAAATTATGTTTGACTGTAGGTTACAGTGCATGAGAAGACTGTTTGGCTCTGAAAGAGGCAGTTCTAGTGCCAAGTTTTGTATGTTAACCTGGACTGTATGCTGACATTTACAGAATACAGAAAATCAAATTGTCAAGGCTCTTCCCTTTCATGAAAACATTCACAGTTTGAACTCAAAATAGACCAACCATTTCTTGAATATTTATGGTTATATGTAAGACCATCACTTCCTGCTTGAATTTTTCAGCAGTGCCTCAAAAAGTATGTTTTACTATGCATGTGAAGATTTGGAACAGAATTTTAAAACTAACCCATAAGCTTTTGAAATGTAACATCTTGAGGTTTTAAAATCTGGATGATAAATTATTTGAAATATTAAAACCTGTGATTTAACAAAAATGAGAGGGAACACGTGGGTGCTGTTGTTTGCAATGCTGAACGATTCCCGTGGGACACCATACACGTCTTTCTGAGAACAGGCCTTGTATCTGCTCATTGGACAGCTGTAGTTTAGAAGGGCCTGCTTTAGGCAGGTTTTGCATATCCTACTTTTAAACTTGTCTTTCCTTTTTTCCTTTTTTTTTTTTTAAACACAGTTGTTGCCAATCTAAACTTTTTTTTTCTTTTTTTCTTTTTTTTTGGTGTCAGGAATACTGCGTTTTGTGAAAACATGTGATTTGACTTTGCTTACAATGGACAGTAAGGGCTTTGTGGATTTTCTGTGCTAGAGAGTCCTATATGGCTTTATATGCTTACATAGAATTCAAGTTGACAAATTGTAATTGAGAAATGTGAGATTCCTGTATTTTAGTTATGAAATAAGTATATTTATGACAGCTAAAGGGTTGATTGACAATTTTACTGTTATGATGGTGCTCTTCTAAAATCGTCTTATGTCCAGAAGGCGCAGGTAGCCATAGTGGTCTTTGACCACAATTGATTTGGGGAGATTGATAAGAGTGGAGGCTTACATGAATGTTTACTTTTTTGGAGGAATTCTTACAAAACTCTTTCTTGTAAAGGTAATATATTTTCTGTACTATGAAATTATGTATATCTGAACTAGGGTTTAATACTTTGCTTCCAGAAGTCTTATAGAGGTATTCTGAGAGATAAGGCTGTTGGCTTTTCATGTGAATAAGAAGCTAACCCCTTGTGTTCAAAGCAAAGGGGATCCCTGAATTTTGTGTTTGGACTCAGATCTCACGTTTGAATAATACACCAACATAAAAAGTATGTGCTGTGTATGTTATGTATATCCAAGAAAGGAAGCAGACAAATAAAAGCTCTTTGAAAAATATGGTGGTATTAATATTAGTCGTATTTGAAACACTTTGTATCAGGTACCCTATTAAAAGTGCTTTCTTTGTCTTGGTAAGATAGTAAGCTTAAGGAAGGTAGCTGGTGTTACTGTGTTATTACCTTTTTTCCGTGTGGAACCATCCTGTGAAGTTCATTGCAATGGCTTTGTGCCATTCCAAACACGCTAGATTGGATTCCAGATGCAGTGTTGGCTGCTTGGCGCTCAGCTCCCACTCATTAGTTCATCTGGGAAGGTGGGTTTGTTATCTGTACGAAGCAGCATGCTAATGTCGCTATTTCTAATTGTTTTCAGTACATTAAGCAGAGTCCCTCAGAGCTGGCCTGGTCATTGCACGCAGCACTCTGTTCTGCTACAGAGTACACGTGCCCTTAAGAAGAATTGTCTTATTTCAAGGCACTTTTAGGGGGCATTGGATTGGATGTGGGGGTTGCAGAGTTTTTCTTTATCCATGGAAATATATATATATATAAAAAGCGATAGCACACACAGAGAAATTTGTTCCCTATAGTATCTTAGTTGTATGACATTTTGCATCTCTGCTTCGTTTGAAAGCTGTTGTAGTCTTCCCATCTACTTGGCTGCTCATCCATCCAGAGTGCTTTGTACTACTTGGTCAATCTTGTCTTATCATTTAGATTTTCCTGCTTCATGTGTATTAAACATGCCATTGCTTTCTCATTTGGCAATGTAGTACTGGCTGTTCCAGAGGTTGTCTGCAGATGTTGGGGCTCTGACACTTCCCTTCTGGACACTCGGGATGGTTCTGGGCATGCACAGAGACAAAGTTTTATGTGTCTGTGATACTTCTTTAAACTGGGAAGTAAAAAAAAAGTTTGGTAAAGTTTGGAGAAGCAGGACCTTACTTGGCTATAGGATTTAGAATTTCTTTGTACAAATCTTAGTGCAAGTCATGAAAGGACCAAGTGTGTTTTTTGACACTACTGGAAAACATTGATTTTTCTTTCCTGTTAATGTCTGTTTTGTCTTAGAGCTAACTTTGCCTTGATGGATGAAAAATCGAGGTGGAAGTTTTCATGGTATCTCCATTTGTAGCAGAAAGGTCAAAACCATTCATTACTGAAAGTCAGCTTACTCTGTGCTCTTGCTGAACTATGGTTTTGATTATTGTTTCTGTTGAAATGATTTCAGAAATTGTATTTCAGATAGATAATTTTGATTCTGTTTGGTTGCAGGTTGGATTTGTAGTGTCTGGAGTTTACAGTCACTATGTCTGCTTTTAAAAACTTGTAATAGCTGTGTTTTGTAACTGATTCTTACTTGACTAAACGGGCCCCGTTCTGTTAAGTCCTGGCTCCCGTTCCTGCTGCCAGTGCCGCGATTTGGGAAAGAAACTGGTCTAAAGGGAGTGTTGAGAAGAACAGGCCGGAGCTTTCCCTGCTCACCGGCTGGGGGAGGAGAGGAGCAGGCTGCCAGGCTCCTTGCCTCGCTGAAAAAACTTCCGTGACAGATGGTTATGTCATCACAAATAAAAATAGATTCTTGTAGTTCGAGACAGTTCCGAGCATGATTTCCACGTTGCTGCTCCCCAGGCTGCCGCTGAGGAATGCGGAGAGCACCATGCACAAAACCCCTTAATCTGCATAGGAATCAATACTGGAAAATCAAAATTGCAATTTAAAATTCTGTGTTACAGATTGTGATCTGCTTTGCAGAGGAACGTTGCTGTCATTGCCATAGAGAAGCGCTGTTTGCCACAGGGACAGGCAGGAACAGCAGAACAGCAATCTGCATTCCTCTACCAAAATAAGCAATTAGTATTTTGAGTAAGGACCGGGGCTTTCAGCACAGCTTCCTGCCTGTGGTTCCAGATGATCAAAACTCTGCTATGGTATTTATACACAAGGAAAACAAGTACTCTTCGGTTTTGTTCCATCCATATCATTTCTATTAGTGATCAAGTTTTACCCAGCTCGAAAAGCATGTCTTGCATATCTGCTTTTGACCAAAATGTTCTTCAACTTGTCAGTATTAATCTTTACCTATAATCTGTTCATATTCCTCTGTATTTGGTTATAGCCTTTCAGTTTCAAAGTTTCAAATAACTGTACAATTGACAGACCTGACAAAGATCTCTTAACATTATGACATTGTGTAACTGCTTCCAGTCTGTTCCTTCCCTTATCCTCAAAACAGCTACTTGTTTAACGTTTTGAATATAGGAACGAAATAAATGAGACAGGTTCCTATTTACACTACTGGTGCCAGACAGCATTTCTGTATTGTCTGTCCTTTCACAGTAGAGACAAAAATTTAAACTATTTACATGTGTACTGTACTGCCACTAAATTAATTCCTTCTTACCTCCTCCTTAATTACCTTATGGATCGTAATAGTGACATTTACTAACTAGATTATAGTCATCAGTAGAGAAAAGTATGGTGCTGTTATACAGTTGTCTGATTCTTTGAAGAGTAAATCCAGTTCATATTAACATCAATGATTCACTGACTTCAATGGAAGAAAAATCAGGCCCTTAATCAGCAAGTAGTGTCAGTCACACTGTGCAAGACCCAAACCATCAAAAGCATGTAAATGATCAAAAAAGAGCTTCTGTTTTCAGCCTGCCCCACTTTATACATAACGAATAACTAGTTGGTGTATGATTTAATCTTAAAATATTTTATTAAGCACAGATAATAATGCAGAAATCCATGTAATAAAACAACTTTAGAGAAAAAGCTAAGTTAAAATGAGTTACTATAAATATTGCACTTAGAATTCTTATTTTACATACGCAACTCCTTAAAAAAATTGGACACTTATAAATTAACAGCTTCCAAGTAACTGGAATTTGGTATGTTTGAGATCAGCTGGCTGTGCTGCAAATCTTCGGCTTTAAGACTTAGGAGGATCTGTTCTCGTCTTGGTAGGCGCACGTGATGGGTGCCGCTTTGCGCCAGGGTGTGCTGGGGTGGATGGGAGGGAGATGGGGAGCATGGTCCTAGTGTTGACAGTCAGTTGTATTTTCATGACTTACAGTATTTTTCAAGAGAGATGATAGAATGCAGCTGCAGAGTTTAGTTATAACATGTTTTGTTTTTCAAGGCATTTAGGATCTTTGAGTTCTTAGTCTTAAAACTCATGACAAAGCTGTTGGGAAAGACTTTGCCTCTACCGTCTTCTTCTACCTGGCCCATGATGATGTAGTTTAAACCTACAAAGGAGAGCATGGTGTTACAAGACAGGAATCCAGGATGTGATTTGGTAAGTACAGTTCTTTATCTGTGGTCTCTATTCATTTGCACTCCGTTACCAAGGCCTTCTAACATTTTTTTTCCTTCCTACCTAAAGCATGTACTTCCTTACTCATCTTTACCATGTTTGTTATGCAATAAAGTACAGCTATGTAAAAATCAGGTATATAGCTAAGTACTACATAATTAAATATATAGGAGATAGTCATTAAATGTAGACTGTCAAATGAGTCTGAAAGGCATTAGGAATGTAGTGTGAACACTGGATAACTTAGCTACTAACACCCAGAGTGGAAAGTATCACATTCATTTTGGATATTTTCTCATTTGCTCAGCCTGTAGGGTAATGCACTTAAGGAATAATGCACTTAGGTCTTTTCATTCCCTTTTCCTCCCCCAAAGACATGAGCATTTTCTAGATACATAGAGAGGCAGTCAGGCAAGCAAGGTGGGCTTAATGTGTGATAAGCCCTGGCTTTGCAGAAATCAGATGGATTTGCATATTTTTATGGCTTAGAAGGGTTAGGGGTTTGCAAGGCCTTAGACGGGAAGGAGTGGTGTTACAGGGGTATAAGCAGAAAAGTTGAGATATTAAGTAATGGCTATTAAATAATTCATGGGGATTTAGGAAGAGAAACAGAAGTGTGTGGCTTGGAGCCAGCAGTCTGCCTGCAAGGAGACCGTTTGTTCCACCACGGATATTACTGTGTCTCCCAGACAGGTGTCTGGTTTCCAGAGAACTAAAGGTAAAAGCAAAACCTACTTTCTGACAAGGATTTGTCACTTTGGTGCTGCCCACTTTGAATGCTTAAATACCAGTAGTATCCCCAATGTTATCAGGGGTTTGTTGATGCTTATGAAATTATTTTGACTGCTTCCTGCTATGGTTCCATTTATCTTCTCCTGTTCTACCTGTTTACTCAGGAGGCAGAGCTGAAAACTGGTTTCTGTTTTACTTAGTTACTTCAAAGAAAGCTATTCTCAGTGTTTCTTGTGACACCGTATAGGTAGCCCTTAACTGGAAATTATCTTGATTGATCTCTGTATAATACTGTTTAAGATAGCTATAGAAATCCTGGCTGTTTGCAGATATGGAGTGGGCTTAACACCACTAGTATTTCTACAGTAAATGTGTAAATGTATACAGGAGAGAAGCAACAGGGAAACATTGATTTTTGTCATTTGCTGTGACGTACTGCTTTTCTAGTGTAGCATGCTGCTGTTTTTCCCTTCTAAATAACTGTGTGTGAAAACTAGCTCTAAAATACGTACATGAAAAAACAAAATCTGAACTTTGAGAGCACGAAATCAGGTTTTACTTTATATCATGTGCGGGGTTTTTTTTTTAAATAATATATATATCTGTTTTTCAAACTGCTAGGATCTGAATCCAATCCTTTATAAGCAAAACTTAAAAATGCAATATAAACCTGGATAACTAGTTATTGCTATCTTAAATTGATTATAAAAACAATTGCTGTAACTTTACTGATAGCGTTTTCCAGAACTGTTTTGTTTTATAAACACACAAGGCAGTTATATTTGTGTACTTACCTCTTCTGATGAGAGGACACTGCTTACATACAACAATAATTTTGGCACTCATATTCTTGCCGGCTTGTTGAATTGCTAAATTTCCCTCCTTATAGACATTAATGATTGATACTGTTGCATGCAGGCTGCCAGCCCGCGTTATTGCTGTGATTACAGTTCCAGTTATTACTAGAAGAAAATACATTTGATACATTTTTATTATTTTTTAGACATGCATGTTGAGGTATCATAAAAACCAGGTAAGTATATTAGTCCATAATAAGGAAACAAACAATACTTGAAACAGTGATAAAAAACGTGGGTATCACCTGCATTAGATAACTCACTACTGACAACTTTTGGTGGCACCAAATATAAAACTGTTCTTAGGATTTATCAGTCTTTTGCAAACCCAGTTCTAGGTTTTGATCCTTTCAATTAAGCAGTACAACAGATATTACTTTTAATGACTGATTTTGAAACAGTGGTGAAGTTGAATTGAAAACATTCTAGCAAAAAGCTGAATTCCCAGCTCTCTGACAGCCTCACATGAGCAGCAGGGAATAATAGTTAATGCCCTAGGAGCTAGATTTTCATCTGAGGCCTGATACTGACAGAAATTTGTCAATTGCAGCTAAATTTAGACTACAGATTAGACATCTTATCTCCTAAAGACCTCTCAGTATGAAAATAAAGATGCTCTTTTCTTCCTAGCATGACTAGCTTCATTTGTAGGCCATCTTTATTTATCAAACTGGAGTGGTAAATAGTATTAGCAATTTCTTTTCTTCTCAGATCACCTTTTGTAAATAAGCTACTCTATCCTAGGATCAGTTAGAGCTTCAGTTATCAATTATGTGCCGCTGGATTTATTTTACAAATCTTCATAATCCACATTTTGGGTTAGGCATTTGTAAATCTGCATATTATCTTCCTTTAATCCAGAGCTTTTAATTACATGGGAATGTTTGTGTTCAATCAAAAGAGAGCTGTGGATGTTAAAATGCTGGGTATTGCAGTTATATTTCTAGAAACAACGAAAATGAAATGCATGATAAAATAGTTCTTATTTCCTAAATTCATTAAGTCAGTAAATGCACTTGGAATCAGTCATATTCTACTAACAGCACATGTTCTGTTCTTACCTTCGGATACACTTACATTCACAGTGCATATAAAATATTTTTATTCTTACTGATGCCATGGAAAAGACTGAAAAATTATGCAAAGCTGCTGCTACTTTCCTAAAACATCAGATTTCCTCAAATCTCATGGGATTAGCTATAAAGTTAGAGGCAGATTAAAACAAACAAAAAGGGGGGGGTGGTGGGGAAAGCTGTCCCATCAAATTTTTAGGCATGTTACAGGGGATTAAAAAAAGCTTCCAGTATTAATACAGGAAAATACTCCGAAACAAAACTGAATAAATCAGCAGTGACAGTGCCATCCAAATACACAGCAGACATCAGTTTTCCTGAGTGGTATGGAAAGCAGTGCTTGTAAACTTCATGCCTTCTAATTTCTTTTAAAAATATTTTGGAAGTCTATAAACTGCACTGTGGAATAGTCAGCAGGTGCAGCATAACATGTGTATTGGCTGGGTACAGAGAAATGAGATGGCAGTAACTGAATCGATACTTTCCTGTGGGAGATTGTCTGATGCTGTCATTTACTGTTCGGATGGAGAATGTGTGTGTGTTTGAGACATGCATGCAGTGCCTATTTCAGAATATTTCCAAGGATTTGTTGAGTGAAACACAGATACTAATGTCAGATACACCCACAAGATGATGTAAAAATATAGCCTACATTTGAATGATAACTCGGAACTACATCTGGTGAAATTCCTTTGAGTCTAAAAATACAGTGCCAAGTCAATAGTTACAAAGAATCAACTTTGCTTCCTTACCAAAGTTGCTTGAACAATAATTGCTCTCGATAGTCCCACTCCTCTTACACTTTTGCTGGCACAGGGCAACTGTAGGTTTCACAGCTTTTCGAAGAACAAAAAGTAAATTGAAATTAAAATGAAATATTTGATACAAATGCAAAGCTATTTGGTTAAAAAAAAAAAGAAAAGAAAAAAAAAAAGAAAGATGAATCATCCTGATGTATAATTAACTAGCTCTGGTATTGCAAGGGATGAACACCACCGTGACAATATTCCTTTTCTTTGCCGTTGCCTCCAAGCATCATCTTTTCACACGTCTCAGCTACATATCTGTTCTAATGACCTTACAGAATGAGATGTTACAGAAAGTTTACCTTTGATTGCAGTGTGATCTTAAATATGCCACTTATTGTGCCACTAATATTTAGTGTTGTTGCTATACAGCCCTAGTACTACATTTAAAGTATCATAACTTTATATTACAGTAACACTTCAGAGGGAGGGGGTGGCCTTTTATCTGAAATTACTGTCCTGTGATTGAAGAGATCAGAGTTCAAATTCCTGACTCTTTTTTGTCTGAATTTTTCACATAGCTTCATGACACATAGGACTGTATGATTGGTACTGATGACATTTTGAAGCACAACATAATATATCTATTTAATATTCCGGATCAACATTTCATTTCCGTAACAGAATGCTTGGTTTATAAACAAGTGAATACACTTTGCGTTTTTTTCCTCCTTGGGTGGATGTTAATGGTTTCTGTACTTTGCTCAGCTGACCCTTTCTGAGTAATGTGTTGGGATGCAGTATTTTTAAGGCTTTTATGTCCTTTCCAAATTTGTTCGGAATTGGTCAATGACATCAGAATTATTGGAAACAGAGCTATAGACGGACAGATGAATAAAACCTAAACCCCTACAGAACCCTAATTTCCAAGAGAAATGAAATTAGTTATGCAGAATATATTTGCATTTTTAAAATTTCTTTAGAATGGAGCATTTTGCAGAACTTCTGTTCAGTCTGTACTTTCTGAAAAATAACTTCTGACTAATATTCCGATCAGTAATTTACACATGTACTTCTAATTGCATGAACTCATTGATTCTTTTCATAATTTTCCAAATTTCTGAGATTCAGCTGAATGGCATTAAAATTACTTTGTCTTCAGTGTTATGCCCATGACTGCTAGAAGATCTGCAAACTCGCTGCTTTGCCTTTCAAACCCAACATTTTAAAATTCTACTCCATATTTTTCATTGATTTGAGATTTTTTGGGTTGGGTTTTTTTTCAGTCTTCACAGGATTGAGACAATTCAACGCTTCCCACAAGGAGGAGTGTTCTGCAGAGCAAGTCACTGTGTCTGAGGAGGCATCTCTAGTCGTATTGTCCATGATGTAGGCTCAGTCCTACAGTCAGATCTACATGGCCATGGGAGTGAAACTCCCACTGCCATCACTTCTGACGTCTTGGTGTTTCTCCACAGTTCTTTCATACCGAGGTGTATTTTCTATTTTTAATTATATGCTGTGTCACTTTTTATAAAGCGACTTCTGTGTAGAATACAGTGTAGGAATAATACACTATGTTCAGCTCCTAGAACTTAAAACTAAATGCTAATTTTTTCAAATTATTATTTCAAATTACAGTTAGCGCCGGGCAAGGTGTCATGCCATTTAATTAGTTCTCCTGTCTCACAGCATCTGTTGGTGGGTCAGGCAAGTACCTCCTACCTCAATGCCACATGCAGCACGACCAAAACTAAGAATTTAATGTTCCTTGAGTCTTTCAGTTCAGTGTCCATAGCAGGAAGATAAGAAATGTAGCAGGAAGGTGAGTCACGGGTGCGTGCCAGTATGGTTGCTCTCAAAAACTTATTGAGGGGCTTTGATTTTTCTAAATTTAAAACTGGGATTATGCATTACAAAATATTCTTGTTTCGTCCTTGTTTTGATTCAAGTTTTACTTTACAGTTTAATAAATGTTGGTTGGTGACTTTGTTATGATTTGTCAGTAGAGGCTGCCTATTGTTTAGCAAAATATAAATTGCCTACCATTTTACATGTGGCCACATTGTCAGGCAAATGCATTATTTGATTCACTGAAATTAAAAAATCAATTATTTAACCGTGTGTTTTGGATTAATCTTCATTACTTTTATTAATGTATTGTATAGCATTTATTTATTCTTCAAGTACCAATATTTTGATGTAAGACAGAGACTGAGGTAATTTTTGAAAATGCCTGCTAAAGTTAAATATTTCATTAACGCCCGGAGTTCTGTGCATGTTTGAACAGGTCTGATTTGCAAGATAATAAGCTAAGTCTATTTGAACTGGACACTTCTGAATGCAAATGATTGATCAGAAATTTAACTAAACTGTAGAAGTTTGGTGTACTTTGGTTTGTTTTTAAGATCAGAAATGCCTACAGCATGCATAATTGATCAGACGTTGAAAGGACTTCTTATTTCTGTCTGTCTAACAAGTCCTTTTGAACACCTTCCCTCTGTCCTCTCTCAGATGATTTTACAGTGCTTTTATTATCTAACACTGATGTTGTCATAAAAACTGATTTGGAATTAATTAGTAAAGTATGTCTCTTTCGCATGTGCACACACAAACAGCTCACAGAGCAAAACTCAACAGCAAAACCCTGAACACAAACACAGTGTGAGCTATCTGACAGAGCTGAATTATTTAGTATTGGGGTAGCAGTCACAACAGGATGATTTACAGATCATTATGACTTCATTTGTATAATGTTTATTTTCCTCTATTTTAAATACCTTTCATTATCAGTATTTAAGCACCACAGCTTCTTGGATTCCTGCTGACAGGCCATTGCTGTCCTGACTTTTTATGCCTTTTAAGTATAAATCAGGTTATGTGTTGCAAAAACATCATAAATTATTTGGTTTTCTGCTATAATGGCATCTTAAATCTCACACATCCAGGTTATAGAAATTGTAAGAATTCATCCCTTCAGTATCTCTGTAATGAGGTAGTTTTGGCAATACCTTCAGAGAAATCCTCCTCTGATCTTTCATATATGCTGTGTAGTCTTAAATATAAAAGGAAACTTATTTTTAGTGTGACATATTTCTTTGTAAGTTCCAAACCCTGATCTTTTTTAAAATAAAAATAATTCTAGGAGGGCGTCATGTTGACAGGATGTCGACAGAATCTGAAGAGGGCTCAGGTGGCTTCCATACCAATTTTCCTTCATCTTAATAGCTAGATGAAGAAAAATATGGCCAGATTTTTACATATTAACACATACAGAAGAAAGAGTTCCTTTAAATAAAACTATTTCCTAAAATATTTAGAACTTCTTATGCAAAACAATTTTGTTCATTCATTCTTCTATGGAATTTGCTAGTTAACTGTCAAAATTGAGACAGGAAAACTCTCAGCAGAAGCAAGTTACTGTTGGAGTGATCTCTCACCTGGATCGATTTCCTTTTAATAACTTTAATAGATTCTCCTTTGAGTGTATTAAGATATTCCCTTGAGTATATTAATTCATTCTCTCGACATTTGAAATACTAACAAACCATAAAACTGATTTTTCATATACTTTCTATGACATTTTTCCATAACCTTCTCCTTGTACTGGAATAATTTATTTTTCTAAGAAATAAAATAAAGCCAGTCAAACTTACTTGAGGTAGCAGGGAGTGTTGTAGTAGTAGGCAGAACTGTAGTTGTGGGTAACTTTTTTGGTCTAAATTTATAATGGCCAATAAAGCCATCAGCTGTTAAGCTTAAATCAGACAAAAACTGAATGAGCAACTCATTTCTCTCAGACAGAATAGGCCTGAAATAGAAAACCAAAATATTTCCATTGTTGTGAATGTCAAAGACAAAAACCATTAGTAACATTCTAACAACCACAACAACAAAAAGAGAGTACACTTTAATTATTGGTCTGGAAGCAATCTCTGCCCTCAGACTAATACTGAAATACACGTTTCTTTGCTGGCATGTCAGACACTGGTGCTATGAGTGTGAAACCCATTCAGATGAATCATGTAAACCTCTGGTTCCTGAAGGCCCTGTCAGGATCTGTATCGTTAAGTTCTTCTGTGTGACTTCATTGCAGACTTCACTTCCATGAAATGGAAGGGGCTACATTAACACAATGGGAAAATATATTGAAGAAATCCTCAGTGTGAAGCTGAGGTAAGTAAATGGGTTCCTTTATTTGTTTTTGTTTAATGAAAAACATATTACACACTTGGAAGGCCTTAAGAAAATTAATTTAATGTTGGATTATGTAATTCTTTGACAAAAACACTACAAATAAAATGGTTTGGGTTATTATTCTTTCTGTGGTTTAGGTTTTTGTCAATGTTTGGATATTTATTACCAAGACCTTGTAGGTAATTTCTTAGGATTTGAAATGGCAGGGACAAGCACTGTTCGGTGTATTAGTTTTCAGTTCATCAGCTGCACAGTACCTACTGTGACATGGCCTCTGGATGTGGATGTAGTGCAATGACGCTCCCTTCAAGGCTACTGTTAGAGAAAAACACGTGGAACGCAAGTCTTGCCAAAGCAGCACTTCTCCCCTTCTTTTGGGCCTTCTACAGACCTTGTCTCAATATTCATTAATAATTATTAACACAAATTTTTCAAGCAAATCCACAGTTTTTGGGAAAAGGAAGAAAAATATAGGAGCAAAAGAATCTTGGTGAGGGGAGAGGAAAATAGAAAGTGGGTTTGAGATGTAGTTTTACTAAAATAACTGTGTTGTTTCTTCCCAGGAAGTCTGACAGCTCCTGAGCGGGAGTTCTTCAAAACATTTAATCAGGCCGTTGAAGTAGAAACTCGTGATCATCTCCCCGTTTTTTGGCAGGTGTTCCAGAAATCAGTTTACTCTGAGGACTGAGTGTGACGAAACCAAAAGTAAGTGCCTGGTTACCTGGAATTCTATAGATTTATGGATGCTGTGGTAGCTGCAGGCCTTGCTTGCTGCAGAACTGACCCAGGCTGTGGATGCAGGAGGGCACAGATTATCAGCGGCCCGAGAGCCTTGCTCTGCTTCTGGAGCACCAGGGCTACAACAGCACTTCTGAAAAATCTCAGCTACTCTGTGTAGCCTGTCTTTTTAAAAAAGGCTTTTTGTGTGAGAGGCAGGGGGTTTTGAGTAATTACTTCCCCTCATAAATGGTGATTATTATGTATACCGTTAATTTATGTATCATAATAATTGTATTTAGGAATCAGGTATGTGGTTACACTGTATGCTCACTGGTCTGCAGTTGGATATGAATTCACCGCTGCATCACCAAATCAGGTCAAGGTATCCACTTTACTCGTACTTTTTATGCATACTGTTTCTGTTACAGAATGCCATGTTACATTATCTTCTGGTTAATGAGTTCCACCTTGCATGATTAGTGTCAGACAAGCAACCAATACTCTTTATAGAAGGCTCGCTTCACAATTCAGTTTACACACAATGATTTCTGGTTCTTTTACAACACTGGTCTTGTCCTTACTGTTTTTCTGAACCCAGCTGATAAATTTTGATGAGAATTGTGCAAACCTAGTGGAAAATCCCCAAGAGCCATACTTTCCCCCTCCCCCTAGATATATAAGCTGCCTACATACAACTCTGCAAGGGAAAGTGACTATGTTGAGGCTCTATCTTGGATTTCTGATTAATAAGCAATGCTATCCTAAAAGTGACTTTCAGGACACTTTAACATTCTGTAACAAGAAATCTCATCCCTAAGCTCTGTAGCCTGGGTCTAAGCAGAGTCTTCTGCCCTTGCACAAAGTCCAAACTAAAATCTCTGGATGTTGAAGCCCACTAGGTTTGGCAGACCAATTTACAGCTTTGAGATGCTGTGGGGATAGATGCTGAGCCACAGTTGAGAGGTGGTTTAGGAAGTTACTAGTTGGAGCCAGGGCTAGTCACGGACAGAGAGAGAAAAGGGAAAACCTAGGGACAGACAAGATGCTAAGCAACTCCTGGAAGTTCAGTTGGACATAGAAAGTGTCACAGTTAATTTAAAAAATAAAAATCTTTCACATAGTGTTAGTGAAGTTCATAATTGAAGATAGTTACTTACGCTGGTGGACTGTCTCCGCAGTACTTCCCAATTCTTTTAGCGTCATTGATTTCCCCACCATTAAACACTGCGACATAGTCATATCTGCAGTAGTTGTCTCTCTCCACATCAAACTTCTCAAATTTTAACTCTATTAGCTGCAGGAAAAGTATAAATAACTGATGCACGTTTTGCTATGCAGAATAATTAATGTTTCTTATAGTAAGTGACCTCTTCGTATGAACTACTGATTGATTTTCTATGAAGTCCTTAATCCACTTGATTGTGGAGTAACGTATTTTAATCCACATGACTTCTCTCCAACAAATACTTCAACATATGACTCTAATATTCCATAAAACATTTTGTTCTCAAATATATGCAAGTAACTTCTCATAAAGTTGTTTTTATGAGTGAATGAAAACAGGATAGTATCTGTTAGGTGTTATGCTGCTTTTAAAATAACTACAACAAATCTAAACCAAAGAAAAGGGGCTTTTAGTGTCATTGTATCACCCAAGATATGCTAAAAAAAATATAAGGGCAAATTTGGCAAGAGCCATTTCACTGACTTCATTACGAGCAAGGTCTGAATCACTGTGATTGCCAATGCTGTGCTTACTTGATGCAGAAATAAAAAGGTCAGAAACAAAAACAGTGATAGAAATAAAATTAGTAAATAGTAAGACTAAAACCAAGCAAAAGTATGTAGTTAAAGGAATTGTACTTCCATACACTATTTCCATAAATGTTGGGGCTTTACAGTTTGTGAGAACTAGTATAACTCTGGTGTTTCCACTATTGATGCTATTATCTCCAGCGTTACTTCTATTTATGGACTTTTCTACTTAAAAACAATGGACAGGAAAACAGAAATGGAATTTACTACTCTGAGGCAAAGTCCTGCAGTATGATTCTGTCAGTTGTGTGTAGCAAGGAAGGAAAACACAACATAACTGCACAATTGAAACAGAGGCAATATCTGCATTTAGGCTGCACAACAGTATTTAAATCACCTTCCCATAATGAGGCTTCAATGACAACACTGAATTGTGTTGGTTGTAGATATGCAGAATTTCTCTTTAAAGGTCTGTGTCAAACAAAGATTATATTAAATCTTTTAAGGCTGAACAAAGAGAAAGGAATCATTTGTACATCGCATGCACTTTATTTGATTTACTGACATAGTAAAAATGATCTTGTTCCACATTAATAGTAATGATAGCCTGATATCACCTGATGTCTTAGTTTTGCCTGGATATGCTTTTGCACTATTCAGAAGTATAAGGCATCGTTTTGTTTCCCATAAAGTATGAGTAACCCAGGGGGACTTTGTTTCAGAGATGAGTAACATGCTTGTTTCAAAAACCTTGTCACCATGACGAAAAAATGCATTTTAAATGGAAGTACCCGTCAGAATAATATGCTTCTGATCAAAAAGATGGTATAGAAAGAAGTAATGCAACTAGGAGCAGAAGTGCTAAATTTTTCCACATGCAGGCAAAACAGCAGGCCACAATATCTACTTTACTATTGTTCCAAAGGGAACTTTGCACTAATAAAGATCTATTTCATGATAGAACAGCAGCTCTTCACGATCGTGAGGATCTCCTCCATGTTCTGTAATAAATGAAGTAATTATTGGGTTGTATTAGAGGCGAGGGGGTGCTTTGTTTTACTGCTCAGGTGCTTGTGAAAGGAAAGTACAGACAGTGGCACCTGAACTTTGGCAAATGAAGAGTGAACAGCTTCTCATGTGCATTTGGAGAGAGATGCTTATTCACTACTTCCAAAAACGGCTTTTGTCACTGACAAAATTCTGCCTCATTTGCATGCAAACAACCATTACTGCGCTACTTGAAAAATACGTATTTGGAAGTTTGTAGATTCATGGATGTTCAAAAGGCACAGAATATAATGTCCTTGTTTTTATGCTTACATAGCCTTTCTTAAATCTTCTCTACCAGCTTAGGAAAAGTTTTAGGCTTATCTAGAGATATTTGGAAAGAACCAAAGTAATCTGCAGTTTACAGATAAGGTTTTAAAAATCACTGCCTATCTACAGGATTGTTAAATGACCTGTATCTAGCAAGCAAGGAATGTGGATTAAAGAGGAGTACAGGAAAGACTAAGCTGACATACTGCTTCAGTTCAAGGGAGAAAATATCTTGGGAAATGGAAAAGTATGAAAGATCTGAAGAATATATTTATCTGGGGCAGCTTTTTTTATATGGAGGATTACAGTCATGAGCAGAAGATTAAGAGGAAAGTTGTCTTTACATGTAGAGGAATTTAAGAAGCTGGACATGGTTAAGAAAAGCAACCTACCAAACATGCCTGGTCGACCAAAACATTCAATCATTGTAGAATTCCTGCCAAGGTACAGAGCAGATGGCTTGGCAAGGACCAGAAAATGTGAAGCTAGGATTGCAATTAGCCCTACAGCGTAGGGAACACACTTGTGTTTGCCATGCGTGGCAAATGGTGGCGAATGAGCCCTCTTCGTCTGCCGTCACATCTCTTCAGGTCTTAACGAAGTGGTAACAGATGCTCTGATGGCATCTGGCTAATTAAGCAAGCATGTTATGAGACGGAGCCTTCAGAATATGAAATAAAACAAACTTTATGAAATGCACATTGAAAATCCCTGTGCAGGACACATCTGAATATATTCCCTGTACCATAAGCAGAATAAATAATTTCTGCTTTAGATAAATTCAATCAGCTCTGCCTGTGTACCTCCATAACAAACTGCAGCAACACCAAAAACGCTTCAAATGTTGTTAGACTTAAACCTAGAATTTGTCATCATCGTGTTTGGTTCTGAGATCATCACCTGCCCTAACTTAATTTGCATGATGTTGTGCTAATTAACAAAATCACCTTCAAAAAAAATGTCTTAAAAGCCTCACCAGCCACAGATGCTTTTAAAAGTTAAATTTAGGGGAAAGTACCAATGCACAGAAGAGGACACACAATGCTGAGAAGGCACAGGAGCCACTGGAGCGAGGCAGGCACCAGATCAGAGGAAGGCGGCTATCGCTGGGGGTCGGTGTCCTGTGCTCCTTGCACGAACCCAACTCAGAGTTCAGCCAAATTGTGTTCTAATTGTTTCAGTGCGAGCGGGCAGTGCGTGTGGTGCCGGTCCGTGCCGGTGATGGCAGCCGGGCTGCGCTGGCGGGCAATGGCAGCCCCTTACCTGGTTCTTCGGGGCGACGATGTGCCAGGAGCAGGTGACTCCAGCTGGGTAGTCTCGCTCCGGCCAGTTGGGCGTCTGGAAGGACCCGGATGGCTTCTCCAGTCGTCCCCCACAGTACTGATCCCCTGCAAGTACAGTGCACGGTGCTGACCGCAGTGGAAGACGGACGCGAGTGACCCGTAGAACAGGCTCTGTGGAGAGCCCACGATGGAGTGGGGCTTTTTCCTCCATATCTCTCCTCCCAGTCCCAAATTACAAAGCTACATCAGGTATGTAATTCTTATTTATAACATAATTAAGAGCCTTCTTTAATAAATTACTACATCACAGTCATTTAATATATCTTTCCAGAAGTTATCAATACAAGGATAGAACTCAAAGGACTAATGTATTACTCACCACCTGCATTGTTTCTTCTCCACAGCCTGTCTAGGCTGGTGTCATGCTAACACCAAAAGCCTTGAAAAAGAGTCTCTCAGCAGGGTGATACCACCTCCCTGCAACCCCCCAGCTTCTCCCAGTTCATGGCCTTCCCAAGCACAGGGCAATGCCTTTAAGTTTAATAATCCCTACAAGATTTTTCTTTCACGTGTTCTTCCAATTATTTTTAAACCAGTGTAGAAATTGACAGTCCCCAATGCCCCCTGGCACAGAACTCCGGCACTTTACAGCTCAGACAAACAACACCCTCTCCTTTCCTTTGCCACCACTTGCTCATCTGTTTTTGTATTAGAAGAGACAGTGACTGTGGTCTCCATTCGCCTCCTCCGTACCGGTCATGGCTTTAGAGCCCTCTCCTACACTGCCCTTGCCCGCCTCTTTTCCAGCATGAAGAGATCCATTCTGTGCAGCTGATCTTTGTGTAGAACACGTTCCTTAACTCTGTCATATCTGTTGTCTCCGATCACTTCTGAGAGTTTTATTATATCCTAGTATGAGATGGGAACATCAGAATGGCATACAGTATTCA
The DNA here is from genome assembly GCA_013399365.1 of Pampusana beccarii. Taxonomy (NCBI): domain Eukaryota; kingdom Metazoa; phylum Chordata; class Aves; order Columbiformes; family Columbidae; genus Pampusana; species Pampusana beccarii. The sequence continues at coordinate 26,997 of VWYH01004154.1, read as the reverse complement.
AGGTGCAGATGCATTATGGATTTATAGTGGTATAATTTGTTATTGTTGTTGTTTGGTCTTCATTCCCTTTTAAAAAAACGGTTAAGTTTCTGTTTCTTTTTTGATAACTATGGAGCACTGGGTTGATGCTCAACTATTGTTTTAATAAATTATCTATTTTACACGTAAGATCTCATTCCTAAGCGGTAGTAGTCAACTCAGAGCCCATTGTACTGTACATAAAGTTAGGGTGTTTTCCCCTTATTTGCAACATTTATCTATATGGAATTTTGTCTGCCATTTTATTGACTAGTTATTACCACATTGCTACTAGATGCAATTCTTCTGCAAATCTTACAGTGTTAGCCCCCTTCTTTACTATTTCTTTACTAACTATAGTGGCTAAACAGATATACTTTGCTATTTGCTAAGCAAGATAATGAATATGTTGAACCGTACAATCCCTTATATCTCTGGCATCCCATCTTTTTAAGCATTAATGTGGCTCTCCATGGAGTTGTACAATTATATTTGTCTTCAGTGCATATGTAATTGTTAATTACCTCTTTCATGGGGTTCTGCTGCAGAAAACTTTGCAATGAATCCACTTCCAGCAGTATTGGCATCTGAAGTCATCTGCACCAACATTTTATTGCTGTTGGATACGAGGGCACCTGGCTTCACCGTACCACAGAACCTGCCGATGCGTTGTCCATTGGCATGGCCGTTGTATATATCCACAAAATCATATCGGCACAAGTTGTCACTTTCCAGGTCTAAATATCTAAAAGAAAGAACCACCACTTTTCCTTCTGGGACCTGCAGAGAGAGAGGGATGGAGAGATGTATCTTGAAATGTGACTGACACCACATATCTATCTGATCCCACTATTTGCACGAGTATTTTCATATCCTTCACTTCTTGCCAGGTGAGCCTTTTTTGTCAACTACAGTCCAGGCAGAGTGGTTTTCAAAATCATATTGGACCAATCATAAGAACAAAGGTCTGGCCATTTCTGTTGCCATTATTTTCTTCCTGATTCAGAGTATTGTCTCACCATCACCACCCAGTTCAGCTTGGCACGTTTCTCTTATTTTCTGCTGAAAGTATGCAACCAGCCACGCAGCTCCCTGTCACCAAGTAAGGTGAGGAGGATGAGATTAACATGGTTGAAAGAAAATATGGAACAAGCAATTTACAATTTTGAACAAACGAAATGGCCTCTCTTATCTTGCTGATTTGTGCCATAAAGTTTCACAGTTTGAAGGGGTTTTTTAATTTACTGACACATGACTTACATTTATAAATAAAATTGGAAACTTTATGGTTATTGCTGTACAACCCTACAATTTAGCTATTGGAGTAGGTACATTTAGCTTGAAGGCTGCAGCGAAAGAATTATATTTGGAAAGAACATGTAAAACTATAAACAGAGAGTTCAAAAGAACCATTAGTGGGTGTCCTCAATACAGAAGAGAGTTTTGTTTTCCAAAACGTCTGAGGAAACATAAGACAGGGCAGATCTTACGTGTGCGCATCTGTGGACACTGCAAAAGGCGCAAGACTACTGAGAAGGATGTAAATTAAGGGAGCATAATAGTTTACAAGGAGGAGAACATTGCCTGGGATAGAGTTGCAAAAGCTTTTAAGAGAATAAGCAGCACACTGAGAAGTGAAAACTATTCTAACAAAGCACTCGATGCTATGTTAACAGGACAGGGAGAAGGGAAACAGTATTTTAAAGTATAGAGAGACCTTAGACTGGCAGAGTGTAATTATCTGCATTCAATTCATAGCCCAGTAGAGTGGTTACCCATTAAAATAACTGCAGCTGTTCTGTTTTACTGAGACACTGCTATTACTTTCTGCTTTAAATACATAACACACACTTAGCATATCTGTAAGTAAGTCCATATTTAAGACACTTTAAGAGTTCATTATTTTTTTTCTTTCCTTAACAGTGACTCATTTTAAAACACCAGTTTGAGATAAACTACAACTAAACTGTTCCTATATAAAATTGTCAAACAGCGTCTGCATTCTGTGAGTTCCAACAATTAAAAATGCCTTGTCAGGTATAGATGGAAGTGCTACACATGGAAATGACCACTTAAGAAGATACTTATACAGGCAGCAGCTCTAGATATTGTGAAAAACGTGCTGTAGATACGTTCAGGTTACTCAGTCATGCAGCTGCTTTTATGCCCAGCGCTGACGGTGACCCTGCAGCAGGACAGGCTTTTGCAGGAGCGGTTTCCAGCTGCCCAGGTCCACGCACCCGCTGGCTGACCGGCCCCTCTGCAGCTCCTGTCGCTGCCGTCAGAGTATTTTCCTTTAGTCCTTGTTCAAAACGTTCTCTCAAAAATGCATTCCATTCCCCTGTGCTGACGTACACCACTGCTACTACAGCTACATCAAAACCACAAAACTCATCTAATCTCATCCAGAAACTCCAAAGCACAATGACTATGTTTCAGAAAAGTTTAAAGCCAGATGTTAAACTTACACTCCTGGAGTGAGCAAGCCTTATAGCTGGTATTGGAAAATAACCCACATGTATATTTAGTCAGCATAAGGCCAATACAGACACATGGTCACATTGTAAGATATTCTGTGAAAGCAATATGACTCTTTGAATCGCTGCTCTCATAACTATCTCTCTTATTATTGCATTCACTATTGCATCACTGGTGTTAATCACTAAGAAGCATTAAGACACGGTCATTTTAACAGGAAAAAGAGCTAAAAGGAATTTGGTATTCCTGTCAGAAGACCCAAGTGTTATTTATCGTTTACTACAAACTTTATGTGACCAGACAAATCAGTTCAAAAATGCTTGCTGTGAAGTTAGTTATCATGTTTTAATATAGACCGAGCTGCTATGCCTACAGTTAAGAATGTCCAACATTTTCCACTACAAAACACTGCTTACAGTGTCTTGCAGCTTGGCTGCAACTTACTCATCTTTAAGAAGCTTCCCCTTTTCCTCCCACTGCTTCTGAAATTTGAGCAGAAATTGCTCCATCATATTAGATTAAATAGTTTTGTCAGTGCTTATGAGATTTTTCCCTCCTTTCTCAGCTTGAATTGCTTCTTTGAAGTCACCTACTCCCTCCCTGAGCTTGAAGAAGGAAGTTGAAATGTGAGCAGTGGCTGGTTCTGGGGTAAGAAAAGGTCTTTCTGCCCTCCTTGTAGAAATGCATTCAGGTTTAGCCAAGTGGTGATCCCTCAGTAAGGCTGACGGGTGCGCGCTGACAGCGCATTGAGCCAGCACCTTGAGCCAGCGCGTTGAGCCAGCACATTGAGCCAGCGCTGCCCCGCTCACGCCAGCATCACAGCACTCAGCCTTGCCCTGGCTTCTCTGCTCCCTCGTGCTGCCCCAAGGGACATGGGGAACCAGGACGTGGGACCGACCCACGCTGAAAAGAGAGAGGATGCTGGCAAGGCTGCCGATCTCCAAATTGCCAGACAACCATTCACTCAAGTCCTGGGTTTTCTGTTTCATGGTGTAAGTAATTCTGTGCAATGTTGTATGCTTCCTTCTCCACTCTCCACCACTGATTATGTTCTACTATACTAAGTTACACTATCTATTTATATTTCATTATAGTATTTAATCTCTCTAGCTTCTATTTGTTCAGTCTGCTTGATCTTGGTCAAGACTGTTCGCCATAGATGTACTGAGTTTCTCAGTTTGGTTTCATGACAGTTTGTAAGAAAATGTGTAGGAGAAACTGAGCCACATGGTCATGAATGTTTAACAAGGAGCCAACTCCAGACTTCAGTTGTCAGAATCATCCTTGCCCACATTTAGCTGAATTTGGTGAGAACTGGGTGCCTTAATCACAGTCACTACTTACTGCCATTACTTTATAAAATAATGTCATTGCCTATTAAAATAATATTTGTCACTATTCACAAAAATAACAAATTTGTTCCAGCATGTTAAAACAATTAAAACTTTGTGATCTGAGCAGATGACATTCACGAGGGCAGAGGATGGTGACTCCACATTCTGGCAGGAGCCGGTCCAGTTTGCAGCTCTTCCCAAGGAATCCCACCCTAAATACAGGCATCTTTGCAAAACAATACTTTTCTTTCATTTCCATCATTTCCCTTTTTTAAACGTTGAAAAGTAATGTGCTAAAATCTGCCAATGTTTATCCTAGAACATTTGAAGTATTGCTACATGAGAAACACAGGGGACAATGCAGAGGCCAGTATGACTCAGTTGTGTTTACTTTGAGCCACATCCGAGCCTGATGCACTAAGATGATGGGATATCTCAGAGGGAAAACTGGAAGGAATTGCAGCTCTTAAGAAAAAAAAAAGAGAGGAGTCAAAGGAAAAGTGTGATGCTTCCCCTGCAGGGTGTGCCTTATTTTTATGTTTTATCCACCCAGCTGGTATCTTTCAACAGAGGCACTTTAGCTTCTGCCTCTCCTTGTCACACAGTGGGTGACTGACCCATACTTGTCCTTTGCTTCCCTTCTTAACTCTGTGAACTTCTTTTAGGAGCAGATATTATGACGCTAACCTCATATGAAGGATGCCTTACTCTTATTGAAGGTTAAAGGAAAATAGCACTCTCTGAATTTCTTAGGGGGAGTTTTTCTAGACCATAATTCCCTAAAATAATCCGTGTCCATTATTAACCTCTTGAAAAGGGCATGATTATTTTATATATACAACCCGCCATAAAATAAGGTCCCTAGGTGTCTTTTTGTTATCATTCTTTGCAGGTATTTAATATAATATTAATCAAAGTTCACTTATATTTAAAGCAGTGTTTCTGTAGTTGTTCTGACTAAACACAAAGCCCTCTTGATCATTGTGTCTCTTGCAGTTTCTGGGGAGGATTCCCAAACTGTCTTACTTTTCAAAACTACTTGGCTTCGATTATTTGCTTCAAAAATAATCTTTTGATGGGGAAAAACCCTTAAATGCCAGCTTAGTAAGAAGATATTTTGCCTAATTTTTAAACCTATACTGTACATGGGTTTAATGTATTTTGGTATATGTTTAATACCAAAATGCTGATTGTATGTTTTGCCATAGCAGTCCTAGGTAGATTTGGAAAATACCTCAGCCACTTGCAAGGCGAACATGTTATTTCTCTCTACTGAGAATGAATGTGAAAGTGATTTGGTTTTACATCCTGGGAAGAACCACAGCTCCAGCCTAGTTGCTGGTTCCCTAGCTCCATCCTCTCCAGCCACAAATGAACAATTGAAAAAAAAAAATCATATTAGCTTGCTCTCCCTGACAAAGGCACTAGATTCTGCTCAACTATTTCTTTTCTGGCAATACAACCATGCATAAAGATCTGTTCTCTACTGGAAGGGCAGTTTCACAGTGATAGGGGAAAATGAATGCTAAAATGTAGAGAAAATGATTTAAAATACTTCAATACCCCAGGGCAGATTCCCAACTCCCCTGATAAGTACATTTTTCAAACCTCGCTTATTGTCAGCAAACCTGCTGGAACACAGCTCCTGAACTTATAAAAATACAACCTTACATAACCCTTGACAGTCTTCAGTAGTATTGTTGCACATAAAGTCATCAGAGTTTTATGGGAACTACACAGTCTGCCAGAAAAACACAGGACAACAGTCCAGATTCTTGGACTAGGTGACACATTTATGTGAGGTGGTGGCCAGGAAGGATTACAGAGTATTAAATGTATATGACATATTTTAGATAAAGCCATATACATTACTATAGGAAAGGAAATAGCTGTACAAATGACTTCTTAGCAAAGCCAGCTAAAAGCTGCTGGGTAGTCTGCCAAAGTTGTAATATAACCACAAGCATGTGCTGAACACTTCTTAGAGCTCTTAGAATAGAGAAGCTGTTTTCTTTAGCCAGCTGAAAAAGTCCCAGTCCCTTGAAATAACAGCACCATAATTGATTTAGAGAGACTCTTCTAGCTTTAGCAAACCAGTTGGAAAGATTTCAGCTGATGCCTGAATGCTACATTGCTTTATCTGTATCACCCATAACATTTTCTAAACTTATTTTCTTCTAAAGAATGAATTAGCTGTCACTCTGTCTCTCTGTGAATTTCTTCTATAGACGAGATCCTGTGTTTGAGAAAACAACAGCTTCATGCTGCTTGTGAGCCAGACGCAAAGTGAATCAATGTGTCTTGCAGACTTGTCAGATCCTGCATTAGGCAGAGTGTTTTCAGGAAGGTGTTCACAGCCCTTGGCTAAAATGGACAGGCAAAAAGTCTTAGTCACCTTCTAAGATCAGATGATAGATGAGGAAGCCTAACAGTAACTACAGCATATTTCTTCATGGCAGTGTAACTGGCTCTTTAGTGCTATTGCAAGCTACTCTGAGCCTCAGCAGTATCTGGTAAGAGGATTTTGTTGTTTAAATTCCGGCTAACCAGACCCTTTGCCTCAGTCTGGTAAATCATCCTCTTTTTTTAAAGAGGGTTCAGGCTTAGTCTTGCAAATTTTGTAGTCCTTGCCTTCTACACAGTTGATGGGGAGGAAAAAATCAACTTGGTTTAGTGAGCAATATTGCCTAATAGGGGTTAAATGAGTTGGGGGTGTAAGAAAGCCTGGACTACTACAGTCATGCAGCCCCTCTCTGGCTTTGGGAGAGCTCCAGGAACAGGTATGCAGCAGCTGAAGAACAGGAGTAAAGGGCAGCACAGCAGAAAAGTGGGAGTTGGGATGATCACGAAATGCCAGAAGCCGAGTTCCTCCCATGGTCGATAAAGTCCATGTACAGACACAGCTCTGGTACGGCTTTGTGGTAACACTTCTCACAACGTTCAGGATAACCTGGACACTCACATCTTGTTGGCAAGAGCCCCATTAAGTCTGCAATGAAACCACTCTGTATGGACTCTTTAAATACAATCAATTTCTTTCTTCTCCCTCTACCCCCAATATATGATGAAGGGTATATGCATGGGATGCTTGATTAAATGCTTCTTCAGTGCTGGCTCCATTTGTAATCCAAATTTTTTTAATGGTAAAAATTTAATGTTGTTATAATCAAAATTATTATTTACCTCCAGATTCAATTTTAAACTTCTGAAGATCTAATACTGAGTTATACTTGTAAACTAACTTTGGAGGTTTTTTCCCTTTTACTTAAGGCATGTGTGTATGATTCCAAATGCAATTTGTGTCTGCTTTTCAGATTGTAAAGTGGGCCATGCTAATTGCTGTAATCTCAGCCCCTTGACCGTAGGAAGCAAGTTTATTGATGAGCGTGCACTGTATTTCACATCATAATCTTCTGAAAAAAGTCACTGATTAAAGGTAACCTCTAACTTGGCCCTAATAATAACGCAGCATAAAGGTGCAGAAAGCAACTGTTGTAGCTTCACTGGTGTCCGTCAGATAAAACGATTAAAATTACATCACTCGTTTGGTACGAGAATCATTTTAACCAAACACTGTAAACAGATCAATGTCTCCTGCTTTGCGTCAGCATCTCTATAGTAGCAGGAGACAATTATCCTGTGACATCCTATTCTGCTGCCAACACCTAGCCTGTAATGCAGTCTTTGAACTGAAGTGCTCTTTAGTGATCCTGTCAACATACAGACTAATTTGGGTTTTTATGCCTTTTTTTTTTTTTAAGGACATATTCTAGGTCTGAATATCACAGGAGTTCTTAGTGAACTGTGTCTGAAAAATGGAGAGGAAATTTGGTGGGCAATTTTGGACAGCTTAATTTGTGCGATGTGAGGAAAAGTAATAATTCATACAAACCCCCTCTGAGTCTGTGGGTAAGGTCACGTCCAGCACTGAAGTGTTTAGTCCTAGCTGTTTAATGGCATTTGCTGTCCATGAAGACGATGTTTCTGCCCTACAGTCACATTTCAGCATCAAAATACCAATCGTACCACATGCTTTCGCATGGTCATTTTTAAATGTAACAACATCTTCCTGTTGCTTTCTCAGCTTGCTGTATGACACGCTCCAGATGTCCTGGCTGGCAGAACACTGTTATTAGCACACTGCAGGCAAACCTGCCTGAATTTTTGGTTTTTGTTTGAAACTTTTTCTACGTCTTCTTGCCAATGAATTTTGCTTTTCGTTATGTACACCTCAAAGCTTTGCTTTAATCCATTTGATCTAACTATTGCTTCTGAAGTGACTTGAAAGGGTAGAAGTTTGTTTTCAAGTGGATTAATTTAAAACAATTGGAGATGTATCTATTGAAGTCAATGAAAATTTGCTTCTTACATTAGGCAAGGTCAGTTCTATTTCAGCCACTATTATCATATTACAGCAACCCTAAAAAGTTCCAAATAGTTGAGCTGCTCTGAGTTACTGAGTTCATTATTGCATATATGTTATCCAATATAAAACACTGGCATTAACAACAAATAGCTCATTGTCTTCAGCACTGATTTTGTGATATTAAAAATTCTTACTGTGATTTTCCAAGTACATTTGCTGTTTGGAGGGTAGACTCCAGGAAATCCTTCACTCCCAATAAACCCTGACTCTCCAGATACAACGCCTCCACATGTAAATGTAGGCCTGAGGATAATAGGAAAAATAGTGCTTAAATTTTAAATATATTTCATTTATTCTTTATATAATAGTAAAGAGACATGGACTGTCATACTTAAAAGCACAGCTAAAATACTTAAAAGCGTTGCTAACTTTAAATGCCTGTTTCATTGCTTACATAATTTAATTATTGACATAGAATGTGCAATTTAACATGCAAACTCAGGTGTAGAGAAAAGGAACTGCTTGGACCTTAATTTTGGGTTTACACAGATTTATCCTTCCTTTCTTTAATTCATAAGATGGAAGATGCGGTGCTGTACTGCATACATCATTGCAAATTGCTTTTATAATGAAAAAATATTAAAAAGTCATTAGTAATTACTTTTTATAGCATGTGTAATAGTTAAAATGGCACAGTAATAAAAATAACTTTACATTCCTATCTGTTCCACCCTGAAATGTTTTGCATTTAACTACTTTAATCAAGTAAGTTGCTTTGGAAGTTTTCTATGCCACAGGAACACAATCCCCGATGCCTGCAAGTCCTGCTCCTCCAGTCTGGTGATGCATCGTACGTCTCGATGTTGCCGGTGGGAGATGTGCAGGGCTGCAAAGGTCAGGTGCGGGCCCCGGCACCGCGCTGCGGGGAGCCCAGACAAACCCCTGAGAACCACAGCGTTAGTGCTGAGGGCAGGAGCCCTGCTGAGCTTTAGATATTGGGATATACTACAGTATAGTATAATAGAGCGTATCGGATCGTATCGGATTGTAGCATATCTGTGTTACGTTACACTCTGTTATCTGGGGGCTGTTTCCGTGGAAAAAGCCCCCGTCCCTGCCCTCCCCGGACGCACTAAGGAGCAGTAGAACACCCGCGGGTGCCGCCCGGGCAGAGCGGGGTGTCCGCGCACCCCACGTACGCGCGTTGGGCACCGCTCCTGCGGAGGGAAGGAGGGGAGGGGCGCTGCGCGGGCGCGGAGGGGGGCGCGGTACCTGTGCGGCGGGGCCGCGGGTCGCGCCGCCGCCAGCAGCAGTAGCGGCAGCAGCAGCGGCNGGCCGTGCCGGGCAGGGGCGCCCGCCCTCCCTCCGTGGGGCGCGGCGCTGCGCGGCCGTGGGCGCTGCTGGCTCTTCCCTTTCCCTGGGGGTTCCTGCCCGGCTGCGCCCAGCCCCGCCCCGCTGTCCCCCGGGGGAGGTGGGCGCCGGTGCTGCAGCCTGGGCCCCGCGGGCACCCCCGGCACCCCGTACTTTGCACACGCAGGGACGCCGCTCAGCGGGATCGCCCCAGAGCCCGCGGCGCCCTGCAGCGCCCTGCCGCCTGTCCTCAGGTGGCACAGAGCGGGTGTTTGTCCTGGTCATGAATGAACTCAGTGTCACCGTTGGTGCAACCGTGTACGGCTTCACCCACGCTAGAAAAATAGTAATGCTACTTTAAAATTTCTTCTTTATTTAAATTCTAAAGTAAACACTAAATGCTTCGTTTTGTTTACCAGTTGGTAATCTTGACCCATTTTAGTAGCCTTTTCGCTCTGGCTGTGAAAGATACTCTTTAAAGGGCTGTGGCAGAGCTCACAGTAATGAACTCAATACTTGTGTGTTTGTAGGATTTGAGCCAAAGTTGTTTGAGTGAGAAAAGAAATGAAAGATTAAGTCAGTATTCTTACAGAACACAAGAAAACTTGACATTTAAAAAAACGTTTACAGAAACCACATTGTTAGTGCTACTGGATGATGACATACAGATTATCATGTCCATAAATGATAACTGATCCTTTAAGGATTGTTTTAAGAAGAGCCTGCTCCTCTTCTTGCTTTAAGTCCTTCTCCCATATACACCTCTTGCAAGAGAAAGTAAGTCTGTATTAGTGTTCAGGCACAGCCAACTGAAACAAAGACTGGACAGAAATTTGCTGCATGCAAGGCAGAATACAAACCTAGTATCTTATTTTTAGCTTATTGATTAAGCACTTAACATTCTTATTCTTGCAAAATACGAAGAAGGGCAGGCCACTCCCAAGGCTTTAAATAGGTGCCGTGGATTAGAGAGGATGCTTTGAGGATTAAACAGAAAGAGGATGCTGCAGTTTAGCAGATGTAATACCTGTAATTCCTTTCCACAGTGCTGGATGAAGAAAGCAGTAGAATAACCTGCATCCGTGTTTGCTAAATTTCCGAGAGGATTTGTGTGGAGAGGTGCCGCTGCTGTTGGGATGTCCCAGATCTTTGAAGGCGGTCTTCAAGACAGCTGGTAAGTAAGACATGCCAGCAGCACTCCTGTGTGCACAGAGTCAATGGAAGACAACAAAGAGCAGAGGCTGAGGTGTGCATGGGCTCTGCAGAGGCCCATGTTTCGTGTGAGTGCACGTGTCGGCAGCCAGGAGGGAGGACCTGGCCTGCAGCCCTGAGGAGGGGCAGCCCCATGTCCCCAGTGAGGCGGGAGGAAGGAGCAGGACGCATCTAGGCAAGGCTTGGTGAGGGATTGGGGCAGGGAGCTCAGTCCATGAAAAGGAAACTGTGGAAACAGAGAAGATTGTAATGTGGTCAGAGCGGAGATAATATTTGCAGCTGTGTTTTGAACTGATTTGAAGGGACGGAAGTGGGAAATAGGACAGCTAAAAAGGAGATATATGCTTACTCCATAACCAATAGGATGCTGGTCTGCAGCTAAAAGTTTAACCACTCCCTTTAGGTATACTGAGTTTAGTCACAAAGGTAATGTAACATTCATAAAAATTGCTAGGTATCTAAGTTGATGTATATGACAGAGAGTTGTATAATCCTCACACCATAGACTTAGGCGTTCCTTGTTGCTCCTCTCTGATGGTCAACATTTCTGAAGTCTAGAGAAGACCCATTATTAAAAGACAATAAGGTATTTCAGCCCTTGTATCCACAGAAGAGCTGGTCTCCATGCAAAACCACCAACAAAGGCTGTTAGTTCCCATGGCTTACGTGTTCAAGGACTCTTTTACATGTGGTTGCTGCAGACTTTTAACCTCTTCCAAAGGTAGTTTTAAACTTCTGAACAGTTAATGTGATAACAGCTTCTGCATTACCACCCTGGAAACATTCAAGGCCAGGCTGGACAGGGCTCTGAGCAACCTGATCTGGTTGAAGATGTCCCTGCTTATTGTAGATGGGTTGGCCTAGATGACCTTTAAAGGTCCCTTCCAACCCGAACTATTCTGTGATACCATCTACAGCTCTGTGTAGCAAAGGAAAGTTCTGGGCTGATGAGCAGATCAAGGCAGGGAACAGTCTGCTGGAAAAGGCTGAGGGAGCTGGGTCTCTTTAGCTTGGAGGAAACTGATGGGTGACCTCATTAACGTTTATAAACATATAAAGGGTGAGTGTTGCAAGGATGGAGCCAGGCTCTTCTCAGTGACAACCAATCATAGGACAAGGGACAATGGGTACAAACTGGAACACCGGAGGTTCTGCTTAAATATGAGAAGAAACTTCTCAGTGAGGGTGACAGACACTGGAACAGGCTGCCCAGGGAGGTTGTGGAGTCTCCTTCTCTGCAGACATTCAAACCCGCCTGGACACCTTCCTGTGTAACCTCATCTGGGTGTTCCTGCTCTGGCAGGGGGATGGGACTGGATGATATTTCCAGGTCCCTTCCAATCCCTGACATTCTGTGATTCTGTGTGGAAGCCCCATGTAGCACATGTGGCCAGGCTCCTGCACCTTTGCTGTGTCAGGAACAACAGCAGCATCGCTCCCTGGCGTTGGCTATCTGGGAACACACCCTAAATTACAGACTACAAACAAGGCACTCCATCTAAATTAAACTGTATTTACCGAATGTAAATTATGTTGCTAGAGAGAATTCACCCGTGAACAAAACCAGAGACATCTGGCTAGTTTCTATCGATGGCTGCAGAAGGAGCGGAAAAGTAAAAGGCCAGTAAGTAGTTACCCGTAAATAAAGATGGTAGCATTGACATTGATCTTAAACTGAACTGGTATCTGTTGGGAATACAGAAATGGGAGGGGCCTCTCTTCTTCACCAAGCACAGTCCCCTACTGTTGCAGGGAACCAAATCCAACAAACCCTTTCATAAACTGGTGACACTTCATTTCTGAAGTCAGGAAGTTGCTTGATCAGCATCTGTCAGACTCCCTGTCTTTGTGGGATAAAACTGTGAAATGTATGGTTAGGAACTGTATGTAGGAAATTGATATAAATTAAGCTACAAAGGTTTTAAGCTCAAAACCAAAAGGTGGCAGATTTACAGTCTCTCATGCAGTCTTAATTATGCTGCCTTGTGTATGTATTCTTTGCATAAATGATGCATAGGTTATGTGACAAAAATAGTATGGATTTGCATAAGCATAGAGTCTGTATTAATGTGCACAAAAAATGTCTAACTTCTGACAGTTGACTTTGCAACACAAGTAACTTTCTTTTCTAAGTTTATTTTTGAAGATAGAAGAAAATCTATTTTGTGTTAGATGTGTCTTGAGGTGTGGTATCTAGAGCCACAGATTGAGGAATCTTTAGTGATAAACTATTTGATGTTTAAACTAGAGAGCTAGTGCCATAGTAATTATAAGAACTGCCTGCTGTCCTAGGGCGACATTTCCTCCTGTAGCAATCTAGCAGAAACACACAGCCTGAGGGACCCCTCATCTCCATCGACATGCGCCCGCGCTCCAGGACTGAGGCAGTGGTGCTGGTCATCCACGGGTGAGTCCTCCTCCCTGTCCACCATGGAGCAAAGATATTTTATAAACAAAGCTAAGGAGACGAATTTCCTAATAAATATCTGGCAAGTGTGACCTTGTCTGCCTGAAAATGAGACAACTGCTAAAGTGGAAAGGGGAAACCTCTACCTGAAATGTAACCCTGAGCGACAGTCTGTCACTGAGACGTTCTTCGAAAAGACTGGGTAAACCATGTGGTGCTGCTCTTCCGCATGGCCCTCCATGCATCCCTCCCACCTCCCTGTAACAAATTTAATAATGCTGTTGCTGTGAAGCAGCCGAAATGCCCTGCTGATATGACTGAAAACGAACCCCCTCCCTAAAAGCTTAGTTTCTTAATCTTTATGCTCCAGATTTCAGGCTTCTCACCAAATCTTTTCCTGTGTAGAAAGTCATCTGTACAAAATCCTTCATACCATGACAAAAAGATGTAAGACCTCTTAGTGCTCTCTTAGTGTTTCTGCACAAGTCCTGTTCATCTGACGATGTGAAATTATATTAATTTAAATTTATGTAAATGCTATCAACACCAGCTTTTTTTTTTTCATTTGAATCACAGAATCATAAAATGGTTTGAGTTGGAAGGGACCTTTAAAGCTCATTTAGTCCAGCCCCCTGCAATGAGCTGGGACATCTTCAACTACATCAGTTGTGTCAGAGCCTCATCCAGCCTGGCCTGGGGTGTTTTCAACCCTCTGGGCAACCTGTTCCCATGTGTCACCACCCTTGTCATAAAAAATATCTTCCTTATATCTAGTCTGAGTCTACACTCAGTTTAAAACCATTACCCCTTGTCCTATCACTACAGGTCCTGTTAAAAAGTCTATCACCATCTTTCTTGTAAGTCCCCTTTAAGTATTGAAAGGCTGTAATGAGGTCCCCTCAGAGCCTTCCCTTCTTCAGACGAAACAACCGCAACTGTCTCAATGCATTCGTAGGTGCCAAAACCTTGATATTTTCACTGCCAAAAGAACTTTCATATTTCCTGGAATTCCAAGTTGTCCCTTTTCAGAATAGCACTGGACGACTTGCAATAGAGAGGACATATCCCTATTTTCTTGATAATCCTAGCACCTAAAATGACTCTTACAAACTGATGTACCCACCCAGCTCCCAGGATTCCCAAATTTGCTTTGGTCTGTAAGCCAAGGATTTGTCTATGTTACGCCTTTAATTGAATCTGCTACTTTATAGAAATAATAAAAAAACGCACACGAGAGTTGTTACTGGAAAACTTGCAGAGCCTCCACCCTTCCCTGGGCTGGAATTCCCACTCTGCTCTCTTTTTGTATGTCAAGCTTCATTCTCGGTTCATTTATCAAATGATAATGTGGTTTCTGGATTAATATAAAAAATGGCTGTGATGAGTCATGAACCTCCCCCTCCCTTGCTTTCTTTTGATACTGAGATACCAAATGCAGGATTGACAGTATTCCCTCACCTTCCTAGGAATTTAGGAACTCCTTAGGAACAGAGCTTACATTCCTTAATTAACTTTTTTGTCTCTTTGCTGGCTTCACCTCAAGTGATAACATATTTAACACAGTTGCAAAATTTCATAATTCATATTATTATTTAGAGAGACCAGATGTGATGCATTAATCATATAAGTGCTACAGTTTTTCATTATGGCTTTTCTAATTACCTTCTGGTCCCTTCATTTGTCAGTTTGGGTAATTCTGACATCAGCTTCTAATTGCCTCTTCTCTTTGTAGGAATACAAGCTGGTATCTAATTATTCCTTTTTTTTTTTTTTTTAATGTTTTACTCCCTATTGTTCAAAGTCAATTGCTTATTTGCCAGCACAAGAAAATATTAAGGAGAATGATGCTGATTTATCATTAGTTGAATTGCTTTTCATCATAATTTAAAAATGATAAATTGGACAACTACTGCGAAATTGCAAATATTCCTGTAAGCAAAGAGATCTAATAATTATTAACTAGACTGTCTGCTATCAAGCAGGATGCTTGTAACATTCATAATGTTGTGAACAGATACTCCATCATAGTACAAGCCTCCGAAAGGATTGTGTCAACATTTCCAATGAAGCATCCCAGGGTCCATTAACCAAAAGTGTGGCCTACAAAGACCATATCTCACAACAGGTGGAGGGATTGCTAAAGTATGGATCAGACAAATGGATTCTAAAAGACTATTTTTAAGCAAGAGCTATCTCCCTAATAGTGCATTTTAAACACACCAGTCCAAGGAAAATATTCAGTACATAAAAGGAACGGGAGAATGAACCATGGAGTAGAAGGCCATAAAATTTAAAAGGCAGAAGCCCTGAATCTCCTGCAGGTACCTGTGACTCAGGCAGTCCCATGGCCGCATCTTGCAGCAGCACACAGAGAGGAGCAAAGTGCTTCGGTCTCTGCAGGACAGCTTCCAAGCCCCAGCACGGGGCAGGTCGTCATCAAGTGTCTGTAAATGCTATTCTTATCTAGAGAGCCATGAAAGCAAGACAGATTAGCTACCCAGTCAGTCATTATCCCAGGCTTGATGTAATCTAAATCAGCAAGTATTCAAGTAGATAATATTATGAAAGAAAATTCCAAAGCAGGTTCCCTTTGCTTTGGTGGATGCAGGAAAGAAACATGAGACTATTAATTATGCTTGTGTTTTGGGAAGGAAATACGAGAGGAGTTAGATAACTATGTCACTGAAATGGAAAAAATAGACTTTCTGTTTCTGGATACAAAATATAATTATTTTTATGTGGGATATAAATAACCAATAATCCTTGGATCCATTGTCCTCGTATAAAGACAAGACTAACTCAGGTCTGCTTACACATAAATTTCTGGAGACTTAGAGTCTGGTTTATAGATTGAGAAATGAAAAGGGTTGATATTTCAAACAACCTACAGCACAACAGCCTCCTCTCCCCTCCGAAAGTGCCACCACTGCCACCAGAGACTTTTAAGCTCAGCTCTGGCCTGAATGAAGAGAGTGTGGAGTCCTTGCTGTGTTACAGGACACACTGGGTGGTGCTCGCAAACCGGGGATGATCCCAGCCACCTTCCCTTCCAGTTGCCTGCAAGCGACATTGGAAGCACAAGGTAAAGGCACATGTGGATCCACTCAGATGTTGTGACTGTGCAGTGAGAGACTTTGTCAGGTACTGTACATGCAGAAACAGAGAAAGAAAAGTTGGAAAAGGCATCAAAGGTGCTCCAGAGAAGTCTGTTTCAGGCTTAGAGTGTGCTTTTGGGAAGAAAGCTGTCAAAAAGAAAACTGGAACCATGAGCAAAGAAGCTGCCTATTTTTTATATGTGCTTTAATTGTCTTGTGTTCAAGGAAGATAAAGTTTTACATCCTCTGTAACAAAGTAGGTTGGTAGTAAGGCACCCAGCTTCAGTTTCTTTCTTTTTTTTTTTTTTTTCCTATCATCTTCTGAGTGCTATAGTTGAAAAATAGTGATATTTTTGAAGAGCATCAAATGTGTTATGCTTTCATACTGCTATTGCACAAGTGATACCTGGAACCTGAGTCTCATGGTGCAGTTTCACATATTATATTAAGTTTACTGTTACTGCCAACACAGACTGACAATCAGAACTAAGTCCACTTAGAACTGAGAAACTGTTTCATGCCAATACCCTCATTGCTTTTCCTGGATTTCCCTCTACTACTCTTATTTATAAGGCTATACACAAAAAGGAGAAGAGTTTGATCTCATTTATTTACTTCAAATGTTCTTAGGAAGAAAAGTGTTGTGAGCAATTTTGGTTTGGACGACTAAAGTACTGTTTTCCTACTTTTACTGGTAAGAAAATTCACTATCTGCTTCCAAACTACCATGAACTGTATGGGAAAGGGACAATGAGGAATGACCTGTTTACAAAATGTGCAGGTTGTATGATAGCCTGTGCAACAAGAGATGGGAGAATACAAGGAAGTTACCGTCAGATGTAATCATTCCTGCACTTGTTTACTTGACTTGAGTAGGAGGCCCTAACTTAACTGAGCAGCGCAACAGCTACATCTGAATGACAAAACGGGAGGTCTCCGTCTGAAGGACTTTGTTCCTCGAAGGTGAAAATCCAGATCAAGGAAAATACCCTTTCTTCAACAGGCAGATTAGATCAAGAGACCTGAAGCATTATATTTGTAAGGAAACATCTTGATACAGACATTCTCTGCCAGGTACAAAAAGCCTCGCTGGATTCTCTTGTTGTTTATGCTATACCCTCCGCTGTCCTTATTCAGTCTTTGGAGCACAGAGTCCTTGGCAAGAAGGAGGGTGTTGCACCACTGATGTAAATCAGGGCTGTTCCTGTACAACAATAAATTGTATCAGGGCTGGGCAGTTCTGACTGGGGGAATTGCAGTCAGTCCCTGTGGCCTCCTTCCCATCAGAGTACAGGGGCCATGGAATGCAAAATCGGGGCCAGATTGTTCCACTGGTGGCTGGAACTCAGCTATCTGCCATGTGCGTTACAATGGTATGTTTACTTTTTCTGAGTCCCGAATTGCTGCCCTGGGAGATGCACACATGCGTTCTGGGCCAGAATTTGGAGTTTAGCCTAATATTATGTTTTTTGAACACATCTGGGATCTATTATATTGCTGGGTAATGATTTTCACAGAATCATCGTTACTTAATATGTAAAGAAATGTCAGTGTCAGTCTCAGCATGGTATTGCACAGCAACACATCCGAACTCTAGATAAGTGCTTCTTGCTATGGGAAAAATACGATAGGTCATTAAAATGCTAATGTATGAAGGCCAGAAGTCATAAAAAATGGACTGAACCGATACGGAAATCTGAGGAGCCAAGTCCAGAGACTTTCAGAAAGTAGCCATTTTGTTTACAAAATGTATCACAAAAGTAACCTCCACTGGCAAAGCATTAGGGAAACAGCATTATAGGCTGAAATTAGATATAGTCAGTATAAAAATGCTTCAGTATTTTTGTTGTTATGTGGAAACAATGGCATGAAACTTCTATGCAGTGCTAACTCAGCAACAGTGATTTAGTAATTTAGGAATCAAAAGTGCAGGGCTAGAGTCAAGCAGCAGTTTGTCCTTTTTGTATTCCATGAGTTACTTGTTTGAATTTTTCGAGAGCCTCAGACTGTTTAGGTTTTAACAGTCTCTGAGGAAATTTCCCATATCCACCGAAGAAAGAAAATGCCAGACTGAGTCAGTAATATTGTCACTTAATTTCAGTGCTCCTGAACTGTATTAACTTCGGTTTGGAGGTGGACAGTTGAGCACAGGCAACTGTTTTGAAAGAGTCTAAATGTTTAAGTGCTTCAACTCACTTATTAAAAGAGTACTTTGAGAGGAAAAAAGTCATTCCATAGTCTAAGCCTGGTCTTTGGGCTCGTTCTTGAAATTACAGTTGAACTTCTTTTTAATCCTTGCAGGAAAGGAACCAAGAACACCTGCCTCTACCACATAATGTTTTCTAGTGGATGTATAGTGTCTTTGAATAGGGAATCAGAGAATTTGCAAGGATTGGTAAGTATTTATTTAAATTTCTGTTGTTACCTGTTCTACAGTTGGAGACCTGTACCACTCTAACTCCTTCTACTTCAAAAAATTACACCTGGCTTTCAGTGCATCTGAAAGACTAATCTTGTGCTCCTGCTTAATGTACTCTATAATTCTTTAAAAGGTGCAGTACTTTACCTGAGGTATGCTGAGACAGAATTCTCTCCTATTTCCAGACATACTGCAGTGCACTGGTAATAATTATTCTGCACAGTGACACCTAGTAAGGAGTTCTTTGCTGCAAATGGTACAGACACAAATATGTGATGCTAGGTATAAAAACTCTTGAAAGGCAATCAGAGGGACAGTTTTATGTGCAGCCTGAGTTATAAGTGCAACCAATGGATCATGATTATTATACTGTCTGTCCAGCACAGCATCTCTGTATTCAGCTTTCCAGCTAAGTTTTCAAAGCTCTTGGTTCTTAGGCTGTATAAGCTCTGATGACACTTCTCTCTGCCTTGACCCTAAAAATGCCTAAAATGTTTGCTGGCCTGTGTCTTGGTTATCACCCTCTCAGGGCTGCAGCTTTTATCCAGGTGAAATTGTGCTTCTATGGATTCCTTAATAGTTCTCTGATGTTATTAATCCCAGAGTCTCTTCTTAAGTACCATTATTCAATTATCTGCTTTAAATGTAAGTGAATTTCAAATACATCTAATTAAAGAAAGTGATTCTAAGATCAGTGTATCTTCTGAAGCACTACTATGTCTCTGACCCGCCCTGGATTGTTAATTTATGAATTTATAGCTGTAGTATCACTTCTGCGTTTTCTGTAATGTAGAAGGCTCCAGCATACATTCCCAGCCAAGCTCTAATGCAAGATTTATACCCAAAAGGTTATAGCTATAAAAAAATGATGAGAGGTCTGATGCAAACACCAAGTTTTTTGAACAGGATTTTTGATCATATTGCGTCCTCATTGTGTTCGAAGTTTATTTTGACAATTTGACTCCACTTCAGAGTTGTTCAGATACTTTGTATTAATATGAGAATCAGGGGTTAAATCTGCCATTCAAATTTGGATAGTTTAGCAGTCCATTCCACTCCCAAACACAGTTTGTCTGTTTTGGTTTAGTTTGGTGTTTGAATTACCCTCATAATATTAACCTATTTGTTAAACCATAGGCCATATTGAAGTCACGCATCTCCCTAGAAGGGATGAAGTCAATCTAAATACCATCAAAATGTGAATGCAAGCTCAATAGTTATTAGAAGCATAGGTGTAAAAATCACAACTGAAAATAGAAAACCTGTATTGTTTGCTAAAAATTAGTTGATAAATTTTGTAAAAAACAACCAACAAACTCAAACACTTGATTCGGGGATAAAACAGTCTCTTTTGGGGGCTCTTCATATCCAGCTTTTAAGTCCAGAAAAGAGACACATAGAACTGTCAAAAGAACAAGAGTTGCTGTTAAAAGTAATTCCTATAAACTCCTAAGTATCCATGGTACCAGGTAAATGTAGATATTATGGTCACTACCTAAAGCAGCAAGAGGGCATCAGAGTAACCTTGCTTTCGCATATTTCTTCAGTAGATGAAGGGAACATTTTCCAGTTGATGGAAATTAAGTTTTTCCAGGCTGTGAATTCCCAGGTTACCCTGTCTTTCACAGAAGCCCTTCACTCTGTGACAACAGGTACAAGTCACAGTTTTTAAAGCAGAAAGCAAAGATTATCTACCTGAACTCTGACTAGACTAAGATAGAAGGCAAGGAATTTGTGGACCACATACTGGTAAACAAGACATTATTTGGAAAGACTTTCCAAATTAGTTTCAGTGAATAATTGAATGAATACTTGGACAGGAAAGAAAATTGCAGTACCTGGCAGCTGAATATGATTTTTTTTTTTTTTTTTTTGTATTTCTAAATGAAATTAAATCCCCAAACTCAGTTTCATTTGGTACGAACTATTCAATTTAATGCTAAAAATGTATTTTATGTAAGTGTTTGTCAAAATAATGGCACCAATTGATGTGTAAATCCCATAGATAAAGAGATCATAATAGCATTCCCAAAGAAGTCAGTGCACACCTCACAAAATCTAAGTCTAACTCCTACCTGTGTTTGACAGAAACTTTCCCCTCCTTTCCCTCTTCTCTCCTCCCCTCCCCTCATCAGGATTTGCCTCACAGCAGTGACCCAACCACCAGCCCCTTAGCCTGGAACAGTCTCACTTTGTAAAATATAGTTAAATATTCATGGAGCCAGCTGGTGAGAGAAAAAACAATGCTCTAGTTTGGTGGTTGGGTAACCCTCCTGGGGAGGGTAGGGCTGTTAGTCCCAGTCCCAGTGAATATGTAATTATTTATACAAGGTAGAACAGTGTCAACAGGAGAAGTGACATGTCCTGTCTCCCAAAAAATTTCCTTGCAGGAATGAAGAAGGCTAAAGAAACAATAATGTATTTGCCAGAAATCTGCCAGGTATAGTTAACAACAGTTTAAACAAACTCTTAAAATAATTTACAGATTATTCCTGAAATAGCTAAGCTTTTGGATGAATAGATGTTCTTCCACATCTCTGAGACAGGCCTTGTTCCTCATATTAAGTGAACAGACCTTTCATCCTCCAAAGCAAAACAGCTCTTAAAATACGTTCCGAATGATTTCTATTTTAAGATCTTAGCATCTCATAACATCATACCTCTATCCTTGCTCCTATTGACATCAATGGAAGGAAAAACAGTATTTATATGTCCCACAAGCAGATCTGTCTCTTGGAGAATGCTGCTCTATAATGGTTTGTGTCTAACAGGAATAAAGAACTCTTGAGACCTGCCTGCCAGCTGAATAGTCACGGCTGTATGGAACTCCAGCAGGAATGTTTTTGCAGTGTGATTGCTGAAGGCATCAAGCAAGGCAAGGTTCTTAGGCACAGATGAGTTTTCATTGAACTAACTAAAAAGACAGACATTTCAGGCAACAAATTCTTATTCAGGGCTAAGACAGAAGGAGCAAGCTTTCAGCTACATGCAGTCTGAGGAGAACTGCTGTCGCTTTATCTTAATTTATGAATTAGACAATGTGACACACTGTTCTAACATTTTCTTACAGTTCACAAGTTAGCATTACAGAACTCACAAAAATCACATGTATTGCCAGTGCACTGCTGTGATTTTTTTCAATATGCACATTTTGCTAAATTCTGAACCTCACAGAGACATTTTACATGTAGACACTTAACTGTTACTGACACAAAGATGGTATTATATCTTACTGATGACTTGTGTGTAGTGTGGCCCCTAAGCTGAGATTCTTCTGATGGCTAACATACGACAGAAATAGGTATATGATGGGATAAAAGCATAGGAAAGCTATGAAATCTGGACCAGGGGATGAATATGCCAAGCAACGCCTAGTAGGAAATTGTTACACTGATAAGATTTGCACTTTAAGAAGGTAGGTCCCTGTGACACCTCTTCCACCAGTGCACATGTGAAACCTGATCCTGAATAACAGCTCTAGGTGTGAAACACCTGTGACTGGGCGTTGAGAAGGGCTGGGTTTTCCAGCAGTGAGTCTCTGCTGAAGTCAGGCGTCAGATCCATCAGCCTGGCTTTTATGGAGTGGTGCTACAGCTACTGGCAAATAGGTGAAGGGGACACAGAGGTTGCTCTTCTGTTTGGCTTCAGGCAACATCCCGTGCAGAGGTTTTAGAGAAGCAATAAAGCAAACCAGGATGGGAAGTGTGCTGAGAGCTCCTTGCTGCTCACAGCAAAGAGGAACGTTGTGACCAGAGCTGGGGAGACGGTCACCTCTGGGTACCCCAGCACAAAGCCCAGAGACCTTAGTGCTGGCACCTTGTTCATCACCCTACCTTTACTCTCTCCCAAATCTCTGCTCGCTTCCAGCTGGGCTGTCAGACTCTGTGCTGGTTCTGCACAATTGCAGGCAGTGGAGGGTGTAGCACAAACACCATCTTTGATCTCCCTCTGCCCACCCTCTCCCAGTTGCACAAGTGCATCATTACCTAAAACACGTGGAGGCCTGTGGTGGGTGACATCGGGCTGCGTAGTGAATTTACCCTGGGCAAAGAGAGCCACTGTTACTGCAGCGAGCTGTTCAAGTCTAGTTGAAGCTACTTACTTAAGGCATCAGAACAAGGAACTCGAAGTAAGAGAGTTTCTGAGGGCTTCCAAGCAGTGAGTTTCACCTTGTATTTCTGATCTATAGACTCCTATGCCAAGCCTGACAAAAAACGGCATGAGGAATTAGGAATTCACCACCTCTGGCTTTAAGAGGGAGTAAAAAACCTAAGAGGTTTAAAGCTTCAGTCACCAAAACCAGAGCTGCCTGAAAATTGCTTTTAAAGCTCAGCTATAAACAGTGTAATAATTCATATTACAGTAACCATAGAGTCATATCCCCTTTGTTAGTTGTATGTTTTGCCAATAAAATGACTTTCATGAAACAAAACAAACTTCACAGAGTATGGAAGGTCTTTCAGGGGACTGCATAATTAAAACACAGTGTTGTCTGGCATCTAGAAAGAAATTCTTGACTGCAGAACAATACATGACCTTTCACATTTAAAAAATATATTTTCAGATAAAAGATTTTGAATCAAATTTTGAAGGAAAGCTGCTGTAAAAGCAGAGAAATCTCTGTCTTGAAATTCAGAGATGGGACACAACAGATTCCTGCACCTATAGCCTATGAAAGGACAAGCAGCTGTCAGCAAGAGGTAAGAATCCACCAAGTGATATTGTGATGAATACTCAAACGTTAAGGAATTAAATATTACATTGGCTCTGGCAGATGGAAGGAGAATGACTGAGCAGCAAGAACTGCATAGAACCTGGTATATGTAGCTGATATAACAGGTGAGCAAGTAAAAACTGGTGCAGAATCTGTATGAAGATTTAGACCAAAGGAGATGTGTGGTGCAAGTATATCAACCAGAAAAAACAGCTTGGAGAGTTTAGCAATAGGTCTATCCAGATTCTGAGGTAAAGATGAACAAAACTTAGATTAGTACAGAAAAAGAAAATTGAGAGTGTTAATACTTCTATAGCCATAGCAAGAAAATGCAGAATTACTGAATGTTCTGGCATCTTTCCTGTGTGGGGCAGGTGAGCATTTCAGGCCCTTTTCTTTAGGAAGAAATCACAAATTCTGTCAAACACAGACTGAGGTAATTGCAGTGGTCATAAAACTAGATGCTAACACATTTTCCCAGCACCACATTGCTATTGAAATTCAGCATGACACCAGCACACAACTCTACCTGGTGTCTTGCAAATATGCTCTAATGCCTCTCCGCTACCTTACAAAATTTCTTGAGGCTGGCGTTACAGCAACAAAATGCAGGCACAACTGTATACATATATTCTGAGTGTAGTGTATTTTGCTTTTGCAGTTTAGAATCTGGAAAGAACTAATTGCAGACATTACAATATGTACAGAAATGTAGTAAGCAAGTGTAGCGGATGCGTATGTTTTTGGAGGAAGCAGCATCTCTCTGTTCCTCTGACTGCTCTGCTATGTGCACCATAGCACCTTGCACAAATCCCAGCCCAGCCCAGGAAACAGACTTTGGGCTGAGGGGGTGAGGGCACCTGGCCTTGGGAAGTGCGTGCAGGGAGCCGCGGCCCCGCTGAGGCTTGGGCATCCTGCAGACTGGCTGTCACTGGCCAAGTGCTCACAGAAAACAAACTCCTCTCCAGGCCCGGGTCTCTGATGTGTAGGTGATGCAGGTGTAACACTCCCTACAGCTGTTTGGCTTGTAGCTGCTTCTCTTTAGGTTTCTCATCTGGGTTTTCAACCATGACTTCCTGGCTCTGTCCAGCTCTGCTGCTGGCTGGGCTGTGGTGCAGGATGCTGGGCTTAACCTGGCTTGTTGCCTCACCTTGCTGTGCTGGTGTAGGGGATATATGAGGCTGGGATGGTGGGGCTGCACAGCAGAGAGCATGAGGCCGGGATCCTTTGAGAGCTCTGGTTGTACAGCTGCAGGGTATGGGAGGATGAAGGTTTTGCATATAGCTCAGAGAGCCATGAAGCCTGGCACTTCTGCATCAATGTTTTCTCCACCCATAAGTCTGTGGTGTCACATGAATTCTGTGTAGGCTCAAGATAACTATTGAGATGGGCACTGGTGAGGACATTGCACTGTAATGCCAACTGGGCCAGAGAATTAGTCCGGAAAATTACCCGCAGTAGTCACAGCTGAGCAACAGTTTAATTTTTTTTTTCCTAAACAGCCAGTCCGAAAGCAACTGATACTTCTGAAGCTTGATCTCTGCATGAAAATAATTTAAGTGAATGTGAGAATTTTCAAGAAAATTGTTTGAGCTGAGGGATGATGTGGGGAAACTTATATTTCCCCGTAACATTCCTATTTCTTCCACTGTGTTGCCATCATAAAATAAAAATCTTTGAATGCACAACTATAAGTGAGGTCTGAAATCTGAGACTTACCATCAGCATACCCTGTGGATGGTTGTCCTTCCTACTTATGAATGGCCTTATGAAAATGCCAGAGTTCAGTGCATGCTGTGGTAATTTATGTAAGAGGAATTGTAAATATTTCAGTGAAACTCACCCTGCTGAATCCTCTAGAAGAGTGTTGTAGGTGAGAAAACTCCCCTACATGTGAAACCTTTGTGTTCCTACCATGTCAACTACAAAGACTCATGGTTTACTGTATTAAGTCACTGTTTACTGCATTAGCTATAATCTAATGAGATGCTTCCTGTGGCAGAGCCAGGGCTGGAATAGCTGGACAGATTGTGGTGGTTCTATTATTAGAAGCCTGTTATGTTTGACATTGAGCATAAAAGGTGGGGCTGGTACCACAGAACATTGCTCACACTTCTAGTTGAGAGTAAATCCCTGCAGTTGTTGTCAGAAAATATGGTCAGGCCTCTGGATTCTCATTGATCAGACTTGCAAGGCAGTCAGTCACATTGAGATACACAAAATCTGTCAACAGAGAAATGATGACTGATATCCTAAGAACAAAATCTGATAAGAAAAGACAATAAATCTTGCTATTACCAAAGCAAATTCTTCAGAGCCTAGAATTTCTGTCTCACAGATATTTTGTATGTAGCTAGGCTGTGTGTAGGCTTAATTTATAGAATGTGTTTGAAACATCCAGAAAAGCTTTACCTATAGGCAGACTGTGTGAAGAAATAAGTGCATTCAGTTTTCAATGGTATGTCAGAATAAATTATTGTGTTATTATTGGATTCAGCTGAATATGCAGGCATGATTGCATGTTGTCGCATTTTGACCATACCTCAGGTGGGATGTAGATGTACTCTTCTTTAGTGCTAATACAACCGATGAGATAACACAGGAAGAGACGGCTATTGAAAGGCCACAGGTAGATGTATGTCCTGTCTGTGTTGACATTGACATTAGTCAGGAATATGGTAGATAGGCTGTGCTGACACAGGCGGGTCTGAAAACTGGACGGCACAGTAAGAAGGCTGGTCACATCCAGCAGGGACAGGTCAGCTGTGGCGGGGGGACGTGGTGTCCTGCCAGCCAGGCCTGTGCCTCGTGGCTAACTCGGGCTTTACCAGGGCTGGTCGTACTCACTTGCCCTGAATTTGTCCTGAGAAATCCCCACAGAAAGTTCTGGGCCAGGAAGGACCTATTTCTGAACTGATGACTTTCAAATGCTCGACCTTGTAGTCCTCCAGGTACTGGAGAGTGAAATCCTACCTATTGCCTATTTTGTTTCTTCGCTTGTTTAGCACACATTAGTTTTCAACTGATACGTGCATATAATAGGTATTTCAATCTGTGTCTGCTGTGGTATGCATATGGTAATGGAAACAGAACAAATGAACTTATTTTAGTCAATACGTTTAAAGAGGAAGTCAAGATGGCAAGACACATACTCTTGCTCTGACTGACTCATACTCGGTTTAAGTTCCAGGAATGTCTAAGAGGGCAGCGTCATCCTGTCCAAAACAGTTTTTCTTTTCATTTGGGATTATATCAGCAAGCAGCTGCCTCTAAGGTATTATTTTTGCCAGACCGTCTGGCTCTCTGTGCCAGCTTCTCCCTTAAAGCATTCCATGGATGGGGCATCCCTTCCAAATCAGCCCTGGGGCAGCGGAGGTGCCCGGTGGCCCCCGAAGGGCAGCGCCGGCCGTGGCTGTGCTGCAGCCGGGGGGCACAGGGCCGGGGGTGAGCGCCGCTCTGCTCCCCCGGCGCGCTGCCAGTGAGCAGCACAGGGTGAGCTCCCGCGGAAAAAACGTGTCCTTGCTTCCTTGCTGCAGCCACGCAGCTTCCCCGGCCCGGCCGCGGGGCCGGCGCTGGCCCCGAGCGGGCTGCGCGCTCCTCCTGG